>PVJI01001948.1:0-159832 GCA_004026765.1 Micronycteris hirsuta | reverse complement strand
ACAATGAAATTCTATGCAGCAGAGAGAAAGAAGGAGCTTATGCCCTTTGCAACAGCATGAATGGAACTGGAGAGCATTATGCTAAGTGAAGTAAGCGAGGCAGTGAGGGACAAATACCATATGATCTCACCTTTAACTGGATCATGATCAACAAAAGAAAAAAGCAAGCAAAACATAACCAGAGACATTGAAATTAAGAACAATCTAACAATAGCCAGAGGGGAGTGGGGAGGGGACTGTGGCGAGAAGGGTTTTCAGGAACTACTATAGAGGACGCATGGACAAAACCAAGGGGGAATGTGGAATCAAGGGTGGGGGATGTGTTTTGATGGGGCGGGGTGGGGGGTTGAAGAGAGAAAAGGAGGCAAGTGTAATTGAACAACAATAAAGTAATTTTAAAAAATAAAAAAAAAAGATAAGGCGTCTACCACTTTACACAGTTCTTTTTATTTTACTGCGTAAATGTAAGTTCAGAATTGCCACTGGTGAATGGGACTTTAATTGGAAGAGCACAAATCTGGTCGGCTGATGGAGCGCAAGTCCTGGGAGCAACAACTCACACCTATGGGGAGGACATTCTCATCGACTCTGTTATTTCACCAAAAGTCACTAAACACTAGAGTGAGGGTTGTTAAGTGGACACTGTGGAGGTTTGGCCTCAAAATACTTTTCTTACTGCCAAAAAGGTACATACGCACTTTCTACTTTCAAACAAATAACATTTATGCATATTAACACCAGGCCTGAAATTATATCAACCTTTCACTTTAACTGATGAAAATACTGTATCTTGGATCTGGGCATGTCCTTGTTCTCACCCCGTCTGGCTTGAACTCTTGGGCATACACAGTAGTATTTACTACTTGGCCTCCGTTCAGAACAGACATTCCAGCCCTCATTCTATTGATCGCAGTAAGTCATGTGATCCCAAGACAACAGAATGGGAAGTACCCACCGTACACAGGGCGGTAAGTAAGGAAACACCCTAAGCAAATTCTATACGATCACAGCAGTATTCATTACATTGGAATTTATCTGTGTCAGTTTGGGTATCAAGAAGTGTAGGGTACAGAGGCAGGAGAAATTTCACCATGCGATCTCATTGTCTGCATTGTAAAACAGAGATGGTAACTATGCCATCCGACTGGGCAATGCCCTTATTCTTTGATTGAAAACTGTGGTTCAGGGACATTCGGTAACTTTCTTAGAGTTCTTTGGCTAGTAAACACCTAGTGATAAATTTGAAGACAAGTTGGTCATCATTTAAAAAACCTATGTTATTGATATATAATAGGCAGATAACAGCAAGATGCAGCTTTTATAAGGCTTCATGGAACTCAGCATGCAGTATTATCAGGTCTCAGTCCTTCACTGCATTTGAGAAACTGATTTTGTAATGCTTTTTGTAAAAAAAGAAAAGTGTGCGTGGCAGCAAGGGGGAGAAGTAGCCTGAGAAGGAGCACAAAAAACAGACATTTTAAAAATGATGACACAGAATATTCATGCTGCCGTGATCTGTGGGGCGAGTCTGACCCTTTCTTTTTATACACACAGACTCCATGCCCACTGAGGAGTGGTTCAGGCTTCATTGCACAGCAGCTCCGAAGGAAGCATGGCTACAGCCCACCACAGAAAATTCAGTCACGCAGAATTAAAAAGGAGACATTTGCTCTTGAATTTGTGCATCTACAATGAGTCATTCAAGCTGCCTGCATGTGCCAGCCAACAGGCTGAGGTGAGAAGAAGGAACAGAGTTTTGCACGGACATCACATCCGTCTGATCAATGTTCTGTGATGGAGACACAGATATACTGATAAAGTTTTAGGAAGTTCTAAGATTTTTTTTAAATATAAAGATACAAATGAAACAGGTTCTATAGCTCAAGAAGAACAGTTATGGACCTTCTGTTTTGCATTAGCTTCTAATATATTTCCCATTTTGGGCCCTCAAAAAACATCAGAGGTTAAGCTGGAAACATCCTTTAGAGAACTGTGGTTCTAATCTTTTTTTATTGTTGTTCAGTTACAGTTGTCCCATCCCCCGCAACCCTACCCCACCCCCCCCACCCCCCCACCGCCCCCACCCCGTTGCTCTCACCTGCCCCATCCAACCCCTGCTTCCAAATGAAAAAGAGACTCATTAAAACTTTTGGCAATCTGCTCCTATTATGTGCAAATAAGTTGATGAATTGCATAGGTGTTCCCATAAAATCGTACCAAGTTCTAGCTAACGCTGTGCGATGGTAGACTTTTCAGGCTTTTGGAAGGATCGCAAAGACTCACACGATGCTACAAAGCAATCTTCAAGCCTTCTTCATCAAACAACATGATTTCTATGGGCCTGTGTTTAATCGATTAAATAGTATTTACTGTATATTTCCTGTGTTGAGTTGAGCATATAAAGATAAGAACTGCACCCTGTATCGACCAGCCCCACTTAAGAAAACAAGTAGTTTAACGGAAGAATTTTAATATTGGGAACTAGTCCAAAGGAAGAACTGAAAGCCAAATCATGGCAACCCAGCGACTGACAATTGCAGACAGCCGTCATCACCACGAGGGTCAGAAGGTCAAAGGCAGGAGGTTGTCCCAGGGACCAGGCTCTGGCACCGCAGGTCAGAAGGAATAAGCTTTTCATGGATACCACATCTGCTTTCAGCCAATTTTATGTGATAGAGATACAGATTTACCGATAAATTTTCTTTTTATAAGTCCTAAGATTTTTTTAAATGTAAAAATACCAATGAAACAAGTTCTAAAACCGTTTCAAGGACTTCCTGGCAAAAGCTGAGAACGTAAAAGAAACGGAATCACGTAAGACACTGCCTGATTATACAGACAGAGGGAAAGCAAGAAATACCTTTGTAACCATTCTCATCCTCCAATCTGCCACTAATGTTTCCTATTGGCTGAAACTACCTTCAAACCAATGGAAAATGTAGCTTTAAAGAGTTCCACCTTATTGCTGTTTAACAAACTACGCAAGTACATAGTGCTGAAAAACATGGCCACTAGGTTACGCTCACAGGCAGGGGTGACAGCTGCAGCTGGTCTCAGCTCTACGAGGCATGAACTGCTCAGCGAGGACCACTCAAAAGGCTGGTGATAGAACATACATTTCCAATATAGCATTTTTATACTATACATCCGGGCAGCTAAAAGACAAACCCAGCACAGACTGTCCACTGGGGTGTCTACAAGTGGCTTCCCCAGCACTGTGACTTCAGGGTAGCCAAACTTCTTGCACGGTAGGTACTTCAGGGATCCAAGAGTGAATCTGCAAACAAGGTTGAGTGTTTCCTGAGCCACCACTGGAAGTGAGTTGCGCTTCACAGCCCTCCGTTTTTGGTGACGCAGCACCACTTCTGCTGCTCTCCGTAGGCGGAAGCATTCACAGCGCACCCAGAGTCACCGGAAGGGGGTATGTAGCCCATTCTGAATGAGAAGAATGCAAAAGCATGGCTAGCCATGTCTTAAACCCTCTTAGGCACAGAGAAAATCAAAATAAGTAAAGGTGAACAAAATTCAAACAAAAATGCCAGGATTAAGAAACAATACAGAAAATAGGACAAACAATGTATATCACCAGACACTCGGACTTACTGTCAAATGCGTAGCACAGGCAATAAATCTTTCACAAGATCTAGAGGGATACATCATTGAGAAAAGGTAAGTATGGCTTTCAAAACAGCATTTACTAGTTTTTCAAAAGCCAAAGTAGAGACGTATAGGGAAATTCTTTATTTCCCTAATACTTTAGAGGAGCATGACATACATATTAGGGACAAACCAGATGAATTCTGAACTCTTGGAGGTGGATTCTTCTGTTTACTTAACCTCTACAATTTCACCTTCGGGAGCAGCGGTCTGCACTGATAGCTTCACCTCCTTCCTTAACGTGAAGTTGCCTCCTCTTTCTCCAGGTGTGCAGGAGACGAACTCAGTGCCACCTGTTATTCAAACGTCAATGTCTCTTCCTTCTTCTTGGCTTATCCCCTACACTCTTAATATTGTTTTTCACTCATTCTTCCCTCATCTCTTTCCTTCTCTCCTTCAATCCGCTCACGCATTGCCTTCCAGACCTTTTAGTTTGGGCTTACATTGTGTCCTTAGCCTCAAATTCCAGTGGAACCTCTCAGCAGAAAGCCACTATGACTTTTTTTTTGTAGGATGTGGTGAGTCCAGCAGTCTTCAGTTACCACTGCTAGACCTCCAGACCTCTCTGTGGTGAGGGGAGGAGGAGCTTGGCCATTCTCTGCCTGGGACAGATGACTAAAGCAAAGCACATGACCCAAATTAGCAAAGGAAGGAGCAGAAACACATGGAAAGAATTTCCTTCAAACAAATAAAAGTTTTTTTGGACTTTTCTTTTATGATTCAACTCTTCTGTTGTTCAGCTAGAAATTAAAGTCATGGGAAAGAGAGAGATGGTTGACGAGTAGGTGACAAAAACTTTGGGTGCAGATACAAAATCAATGTGTATTCAAGAGGTATTTGCATAGGTTTATCATATAATTATATGCAGTTAAACCATCCTTGTGTTCCCTGTTCCATTTGGGTTTCTATTTTGGTCAACACAAAAGACTCATGACCGCAAGGCTTTTATTTCATGTTCAAACAGAAGGCTCTGCTGAGTGCCCATTTGTCCTGTGTTTAACAACTGCAAAGAAATGTAGTAATAAGCTTTGCTAGGAAATAGCCTCCACTCAATTATGCATGGAGGAAAAGCTTTCAGATCTTAAAGCCTGCAACTACCACTGCCATAAATTAGGAGAGAGCGCAGGCTCATACTACGAGATTCCTTAAGATCGAGGAATACATGACAGGTGTCAATTGTTGGGAATAACTATGAACTAAATTCTTGAGAAAAGAAATATGATTTCCAAAGTTATCGTGTATTTTAAAAAAACTGAACAAAGTTCAGTCTCCATTCAGCTCTTCAGAAACACACCCTCCCCACACAGAGATTCACATGTGTAAATTCTAATCTTTTGCAACTGAAGTCCTCTGTTTCTTATCCAAAAGTATTTCAACTCGATTCCTGTGCCTTAAAACATTGTCTGGTGCCAGGGGTGGTAGTTCCTTGTGGCCTTGTCTTTGAATATACTCTTTGCACTTTTACATTTTTATCATACTTCCTCCTCATACTTAGATAAACCACACTTATTTAAACATTCATTCCTTTTGAATAAGACTTTCCTTGAATAAGAGCCATCTGTTTCATTTAACATGAGAATGCATTACATTTTGTGCCTCTGCTTCAACTTGAGGTAGAATATCAGCAAGCCCATGTGTTGCACCTTGGCATGAATCACCGATTCCTCTGCGCAGCGGTAAAGCAAGGGCAGCAAACGCAGCTGAAGAAATCAAGTGTGCAACACCTCCCAATTAAATTGAGCAACAGAGAAGAGATACAGCCAAACTCCAACAGAGAACCATAAATGTCATGAAGAAAATTATATCCAGAGGGGTTTTCATAATACATAAATTCAGGAGAGTTTATTACAGCCGAAGACGTTTGCTCTCTTTGACATTGCTACACTGGTCCCCAAGGACACAGAGACTCATAAATTCTGAGTGCCATGAAAGTGCATGATGCCCTCCTACCATGAACACGTTCCATTTTCCTCAAAGATCTTACTCTGTAGAGCATGGTTTACAGACTAGGAGCACCAGCATCATCTGTGGAAATGCCTCACCCCAGACTTAATTACAGCAAGGTTTCCAGGAGATCCCATGACCAGTATGCACAGTAGAATTGGAGAAGCTCGGGTCTGAGAGATGCCCTCCACATCTGCTGTCCAGAGGGGGTAAAAAATTGCCCCCACCTGCTGATTAAACAAAGGGTCTGCTCACCTGCAAACTGGAACAGACAGCATTGCATAAACCAAATACCCTGTTAATAGTCACTTTGGAAATTCCCAAACTATGAGTTGGATTAGTCCAGAAGCTGTGGTTACCAGGCAAGGCAATGACCCAACTGCCTTCAGAAGGAGTCCAAAAACACACGCTGTGTCACTGTTTCAAAGCAAAGTTGGGCAATATTTAATCTCCTCACCACAGGGGCATGTCTACTATAGCTTGCCCCAAGGCCAGTGACTTAGAGAAAAGAGTCTGGATTTTCCCTGTCATATCAGCGTTTTAATATTGAAAATAAAAATGTGTATTGAAACTGGTTGCAAATGAGAGCAGCTAGATCGCAGGCCTGCCTCCCACACTAATGATAATTCAAGATCATTCCAAGGGTTTTAGTACTAGGCTTTCCAGATTGTTCACTTGGTGGCATCACCACATACTTTGAGAATCCTTTGAAAAATTACCATAACCTAGGAAAAATAAACAGGATTTTGAAAACTGACTTCAGGTGCGTAAGATACCACTGTTGACCTGTGCCTTGGGATCGGGAAAATCAGAATTCTTCTCTGGAGACGTCTCCCATTTTATCTATAATAGTTTTATATGAAGAAGTTAATGACTGTGGCAAGGCCTGATATAGGGATGATGCCCAAGGTACATAGAGAAATCTAAATCAATGGTGGTGAGGAGAGACACTTGCACCTGTGCTGGCTTCCCATAAGCAGGACCAGAAATCAGGATCACAGCACCCAGGGCCTCATCAAACATGTTTGCCCTGTTCGCAGCTGGTCCTTGGGACTGACTCACAGAGGGAGTAAATGACTTGGGATTAACCCCTCGGGTCCTCAGGGTACCTTACTTGAGCCTGATTATTCTGGCATTCCCAGCATAAGGCTGCTCCTCACACTCAAATGAGTCTGATCCTTTGATCACAGGTCAGAAGAGCTCCCTTTCATTGTCAAGTCTCCTTTCATGGAAGACGACTCTGGCTTCCACCCTTAAAAGCTTTACCACAAATTTCCCCATAAGTATCACAAAATGTTTTAACCACCAGTGGTTTGAGTTTCTGAATTCACTTTCCAACACAAGCAGCTCATTGCCTTCCGATTCAGTTTCTTGTTATTGGATTTGGCCTGCATTTTTATTCCATCTAAGGTGACCAACTTGTCACACTTAGTAATGAATGTGTCATGTGCCAAGGAACCCATCAGTCTCAGGCACACGGGGACCATTGGTCACCTTCATTTCATCCTTCCTTCCACCTCAGTCCTCTCCCAGCTGTGTCTCTTACCCCCACCAACAAATGTATGACATACTGTCTATTTGCCAAGATGTCCACCTTGTGTTCGTTCTTGTTCTCTTTCTTTTCCTCCCTCTGTTCCTCTCACTCCACATCTTTCTTTTTCCTTTTCAAATTTGTTTCTAAAACCTTCTCCATTCCTAAGCAACAGAGGGCGAGCAAAATAAAGAGTGATGTTAATTAGACAGCAATAGGGTAATGCCTAGAGTGAGATAAAAGTTTGAAAGGAAGAGCTAAGCCCTGGCTGGCGTGGCTCAGTTGGTTGGAGCCTTGTCCTATAACTGAAAGGTTGTGGGTTCCATCCCTGGTCAGGGCACGTACCTAGGTTGTGGGTTCAGACTTGGTCTGGGCATGTATGGGAGGCAACTAATCCATGTTTCTCTCTTATATTGACATTTCTTTCTCCCTTTCTCTCTCTAAAAGCAAGGAGAAAAATGTCCTCAGATGAGGATTAAAAATAAATAAATAAAAGGAAGAGAATTTTGGTGGAGAGAGAACTGAAAGATTGGGGTAGAACATGTGACTGTGAGTTTTACAATACTTGGGGCTAGGAGATCTTAATGCATGGTTTCATTTTATCTCCAGATAGGAGAAGTAAGGAAGGTATTTGTGCAGGGATGGGCAAAACTAGGTTTACAGTTGTTAATCTGGAAAAAGACATGCAGGTTAGGGTTATTACAACAGCTTTATTAACTCAAAAGAATGTCACAATGCAAATGTCAATCTACTTTTGCCCACCCTTGTACAAAATTCAGACATGGAGACTTTGAGCCACAGAAAAATTAAATAAATCTGCAATTTTTCTGATGGCCATCAAGCTAATGTGACAAAATCAGAATTTTGGACTTAGATCTCTTAGGAATTTTTAGTTTCATTTAGAAGATAGAGGGCAGAGGACATGAACAGCTAAGAACATGGTATTTGGTGAATTATCAAATAGACGAGTAAGTTTTTTAGACTAAATGCTACACAGGAATCAGTTTGCCAGCCAGCTGCTGTGACAGCCACATCTGCATGGGTAGGCTGGGGCACAGCGGCCTGGCAATGCCACGCTCAAGAGTTTGGCCGCTTCCTGGATGGAGGGCCTGGGGAAGGGGGCGGTGGCACAAAGTGGCATCCTGGGTAGTAAGTTTCTGGACCAATCATTTAAGTGAACTAACAGCATCCCTCCATCCAGGTTAAGGGAAAGGGAAGTTATGCACAGCGCTTTTCACTTTCTAGATGCCTTGAAGAAGACATAAGGAAAGGGAGACTGTTGATGTCAATCTGATAGAGTTTGGCAAGTTAAATACATCTATGGAGAAGAACGATATTAAACATTACACTCTATTTATATTTAACCTTAATAAGAAAGGTATTTGTGAAAATGTTGGAAATTAGGTGTGGCCATCTGAGCTAAAACCCAAATGATGTCTAAGACATATCTCAAAACCCAGGTGAGGGATAGCATAATGGTATAGCAGGATTTCTCATTGGCTTTGCTTCGGGAATCCTGACATTTTAATGAAATATAACCATCTTAATGATTAATACTTATTTGTTCAGCTTCTTTGCTCTCTGGTCTCAACCAAGATATAGAGCCCTGAAAATAGGGCACATTAAAAGCATAAGATATGAGTTTTATAATCTAGTAAAGACATCAGAGCATACATTGAAAACTAATAGAGAACAGGGTAATAAAAAAACAAACTTAAATATAATACTCAGGAAGCTGGTCACTTAGAGAAAAGATCAATATAATCTAGTTGGTGTTTGAGGAAAATTTCATTTTCTTAAATAGTCTAATCAAGACCTAAATAATGTCGTATAAACTATCATAGCAAAAAAATTATGATAAAATGAGTTATCTGCTAAGAACATTGCCAGTGGCGTTTAACACACTATTTTACCTTCTCTTGCCAACAGTTACAGAAAAGGACACCATTTTTCAAAGTGAGAAAATTTAAGAACAGAGAAGTTAATAACTGAGAAATAAGGGATAACTTGTCCAAGACTGACCCCTGCAACATGGCCTCTCCGAAAGGGAACTTTCCTTCGGTACAGTTCTGTGGGATCCTGCTATGGCCAGTGTTATAGTCTATCGAAGTTGGGTAAAAGCAAGGCCTGGGCCCCAAACCCTCGGTCTTGCCAGGGGAAGGGTCCATGCTTCACCGAACGAGGACACTGATGTGGCTAATCATGCAGCAGTTACAGGTCTGGGATTCCAGCTCCTTGGTTATGTCAGGGCAGGAGCTTGTGCCTCCCTCTATCCCCAGGTTCAGACCTGAGCTGGCACAAAAAAAGTGGTACATTTTATCATCACATTCTGGTCCCTGATTATGCCACAGAAAGGCAAGTGACTCTCTAATCATGCAGTATCAAAGCTCCACACCCCAAGGATCAGAATACCTCTTGGAAAGTCAGGAGTCAGGCCCTGGCAAATCCAAGGTCATTGCCCCACACTCAATGAGGGCACCTGCTGCTGATTCTGAGGTCGTGAGTTTTCCCGGCGAATGCTACTCCTGCAGTCCTGCCTATGAGCACTACTTGGCCCCTGCCCTTCATCACGCTACAGTCATTTACCCAAGGTTCCACCTATAGTAGTGCAGACCCAAGAAATAAATATTTCAAATTGATGGTGGCCAGATGAGTTAGAAAATGCATTGTAGATGGTTCATATCATTTACATTATTTACATGAATACTTAAGGGCAAACTAATATTTCAATATGCTTTTATTTTTATTTTTGGCAGCATATTTTTATTTTATATTTTTTTGATTTTCAAATACAGTTGATATGTGTGTACACAATACTACGTTTCAGGTGAACAACTCAGAGATTAGACATATAACTCACTAAGTGATCACCCTATTAAATCTAGTATCTATCTGACACCACACCTAGTTATTACAATATTATTGACAGTGTTCCCTACACAGTACTTTACACCCCTGTGAGCATTCTGCAGCAACCAATTTGTACATCTTAATCCCTTCACCTTTTCACAAATCGCCCCAACCCCTTCCCATCTGACAAAAGTCAAAATATTCTGTGTATCTATGAGTCTGTTTCTGTTCTGCTTGTCCATTTATTTTGTTTTTTAGATTTAATTGTTGAAAGGTATGTATTTATTGTCATTTTATTATTCATACTTTTGATCTTTTTTATTATTGTTCTTCTTTAAAAAGACCCTTTAACATTTTATGTAATACTAGTTAGGTGGTGATAAAGTCTTTTATCTTTTTCTTGTCTAGGAAATTTGTTGGGTCCTTCAATTCTAAATGATAGCTTTGCTGGGTAGAGGTCCTTGCTTTCCATCACTTTGAATATTTCTTGTCAATCCCTTCTGGCCTGCAAAGTTTCTGTTGAAAAATGAGCTAACAGTCTTATTGGTAACTAACTGCTTTTGTCTTGCTGTTTTTAAGATCCTTTCTTTGTCTTTAACCTTTGGCATTTTAATTATGATGTGTCTTTACATGGGCCTCTTTGGGTTCATCTTGTTTGGGACTTTCTGTGCTTCCTGGATTTATAAGTCTATTTCCATCACCAGGTTAAGGAAGTTTTCTGTCCTGATTTTTTCAAATAGGTTTTCCAATTCTTTGCTCTCTCTTCTCTTCCTGGCACTCCCATGATGCAAATGTTCATATGTTTAAAGTTGTCCCAGAGGCTCCTTACATTAGCCTCATTTATTTTTAATTCTTTTTTTCTTTTTTCCTGTTCTGATTGGGTGTTTATTGCTTCCTTATCTTCCAAATCTCTGAATTAATCCTCTGCTCTATCTACTCCATTCTTGATTCCTTACAATGTAGTCTTTATTTCTGATTGGTTCTTTTTTGTTTTTAATTCTCATTTTTGTTTCTTATCTTTTTTGTTGACATTCTCACAAAATTCACCGATTTTTTATCCAAGTTTATTGAGTATACTTATAACCAGTTTTTTGAACTCTGCATCTAGTAGATTGCTTGTTTCCATTTGTTTAATTTTGTTTTTTTTTCCTAGAGCTTTGCTCTGTTCTTTTATGTGGGACATGTTTCCTTGTCTCCTCATTTTGGTAGCCTCCCTGTTTGTTTCTATGTATTAAGTAGAGTTATTGTGTCTCCCGGGCTTGGTAGAGTGGCCTAACGTAGTAGGTGTCTTGTGAGGTCCAGTGACACAGCCTTTTCATTCACTGGAGTTGGGCACTCCAGGTGTGCCCTCCTTCACCTACCCCGTGTGGGCTGTGTGCACCCACCTGCTATAGTTAAGTCATGACTGCTGTTAACACATCTGTGGGACAGATTTGCCCCAGGCCGATTGGCTGCAAGGACTAGCTGCAACTGCCATGGAAGATCAGCAGTGCACGGGCTTACCCCACAGAATAGGACTTACTTCTGTAGGTCTCAGTCTTCCCCTTTACCGTGTCAGTTGCAGAGGTGGTTTTGTGATGCTATGATGTAGTTGGAAGCTGTCTACCTGGTGCGCTGGCTCTGGGGCTACCCAGGAGGTGCAGGCCAAGGTTAGCCACCACCTATACAATTTGTGCCGAGCTTGGAGGTTCCCGGGAGAGGCCAACCTGCTAAACCTCAAGGCTTACCCTGCATAGTAAAACAACCTATGATCTGAGTGTGCTAGACACGAGACTTGTTCAGAATTACCAGACATCTTAAACATAAAAATGGAACAGGGGGCATCTGGCCAGATCGCTGGGGAGTAGGGAAACCCAGATGCAGCATGAAAGGCTGTGCTCCCCCAAGTGGGGCTGGGAACCCTGAGATAGCAAGAGTGCAAGTCTTCCCTGGAGAAGGGGGAAGGGTTGCAGAAAACCCCGAGGATGCAGACGGAAGCCACAACCATGGCATGCCATACCCCCTCACGAGGGTAAACAAACTGTGCATGATGCCCCACCTGGAGCAGAGACACTGTGACCCTGTGCAGCTAGAAAACCCTCCTACCTGCTTCTGGATCATAGCAGGGGGAGGAAGGACAGGAATACGGTATGGGCTGACGTGCTGCGGGTGGTGGACATTAGCCTGAATTGGCTATCAAGTTGGACATTCCCAGAGCACGTGGGGCTTTGGGAGAAGATTTAAAGCAAAAGGTGTGCAAAAACGCGCCCCTTTTTTGCACTCCCCTAATGCCATCTGGTCAGGAGACTGAGTGTGGTACCTGGCAGATGCCAGGCCCCACTTGTAGCTCTTATCTTGCCCTGTTCCCATGGCCGGGGCATGCTCAAGCAGGATGTGTGCCCTGCCACTGTGGAGCCCATGGGACGCTGTGGCCCCGTGCCTCAT
Source organism: Micronycteris hirsuta (assembly GCA_004026765.1). NCBI lineage: Eukaryota > Metazoa > Chordata > Mammalia > Chiroptera > Phyllostomidae > Micronycteris > Micronycteris hirsuta. The sequence goes on along the minus strand of PVJI01001948.1, from coordinate 147,426 downwards.
GGCACAAGTCCTGGACCCCTCTCACTCTCTCATCCTGAGAGCAGCACACAGATGTGCAGGCCGGAAACGTTTGCCGGCCCCAGGGACACAGGCAGCCTCTTTACCAGGGCCATGCAGATGAAGCCCCTGGTATGACCAGCTGTGGTGATCTGGCAGTGTGTCCAGGCCCCAGAGGGAGGGAGGAAGCTGTGGTGGGGGAATGAAGATGCCTGACCCACAAGTGCACACTCCAGAGAGAGAGAGAGAGCCCGGAGCTGGACATGCGGGGGCCCATTAGCATAGCAGCACTGGACTCCAAAAGGGCAGACAAGAATGTAGGGGGGTGGTCTCTGGGCATGGATTTGGATTTCAGTCTTTTGGGGAAAAAGGGGATTTCTGTGTTTTGCAGTAGAGAACGGCTTGGAACAGGGGAGCCACCAGGCTTCCCCAAATTGAGCACCCTGTTAATAAAAACCTTTTTCCTTCCTACCAAGGACGGTGTTATGCTTGTATACTGAGGCAGGTGGAGGAATCCCACTTTGCCTGGTAACAGGAACATCAGAAAAAGAAAATCCATTAGTTACTATTTTAAAAATATACTCCTAGATCATCCTTTTTCTGCACAACCATGTCTTACAATGTGCTATTCAGAATGGCCTTAGACTGAACTCACTCCCAGCCAATGTTGCTGAAAGCCTCAAACTGCTTTGTGCTCCATCGTGGATGGAGGTTTCTGCACAAGGCAGTGGCCTTGTGCTCCAATCTCAGAGCAGACGGATCAAGCGGGCAGGTTTCACACTTTCACACTGTCAACTGCCAAACCCATGGCTAGCGTATTGGAGAGGGTCTCTCCTCTCAGCTCTTCTTTTGTGTCTTTCTTTTTTACTTTCTCCTTTCTCTCCCTCACTTTCCCTTCTCTTTCCCTCTCTCCCCTTCCCTTCCCTTCTCCCCTAATCAACCCTCCAGCTGGCCCCCTAGTGCTTGTTCACACAGAAAACCCAGTGCTGGAAACCAGTACTCAGGGAGCCTTCAATCATAATGCCTCACATGTGGTAATAGAAAAAATTCTTAGAACAATTAGGCTCTTTAAAATACGACTCCTATTCAATGCTTTGGTTTCCCTGCCTTTGTGCTTCAGGCTAAATATTACTCAGATTCCTGAAGAACTGAGCGCTTTCTCACCAATGATCTGAAAAGCCCAAAGAACGGTACTTACATCAAAGCCAAGCCTAATGACAAAGGACACCTGGCCACTGCCAACGCAGGCATCTCTCAGCTCCTCGCTCCATTTGGCAAAAAGCTATTTCCATCTCAGTCTCAAGGTAACAAAGGACTAATTGATGGGAGCACTTTTTTTTCCATCTTTCAAAAATAAATTGAGCCAACCCCACAAGCTCATCTAGAGGAATTAATTAGGGAATAGGAAATCTCCAAAGCCATCCTTAAATTGAGATTGAACAAAGCCCAGGGAACAGATGGCTTTTCATCTAAATTCTTTAAAACTTTTAGCACTCTGCTAATTCCCCTACAGAAATGAAAAAAACACTAAATGAATTTGAGCAAACCATTTCACCAGGTGTTCAGTTCCCCTAAGGTTCCTTTTGCTCTAGGAAAAAAAGAAAAAGTTAAAACCAACAGGTATCCTATCTATTGATGTTATTATAATTTCATTTATGCATCGGAGTCCTTCCCCCAGGGCTCACTGGAAACCTCCCCAGCATTTCTGACTACCAAGCTGGGGATGCAGCTGGTGTCAACACACGCAAAGCAAAGTCGAGAATGAGGTCATTGTTCAAGCAAAGTAGAAAACAGGAAAACAATTTTATTATTTTGTTTCAGATATTTGGACATTTCTGGGGCAAAAGCTGGCAAAAGTGGATTGTGTTATCCTAATAGTTGAGTAGATGTTTTCCCATGCAAATTTAACAGGTGGAAACACAGTGAGGCATAAGGGCGCTGCCTCTCGCTTGCGAGGGTCACAAGAAGCTATCCCATACAGGATTTCAGAAGGGTGGACCGTTGGAATTCACACATTTTCTATTCCAAGAGTATTTAAACACCGCCTCCCATGAGGATTTGGTATAAATGTTTAAAATGGTGTTTTGTGCAGTTATTATCTTTTGATTCACATTTTTGACTGAATAATTTTATATAGAAATCTGACATTCCACTAGAATATCAGGACATTCTGTTATCTATTCTTTTTTAAAAAATAACAATTTACATTAAACATAATCTCTGTCCATTGACCAGATCATGCCAAGTAGAAGTCCAATAGATAAGCAAATGCTAAGATACCCCTATTTTGATACAAGCAAATTCTAGATTTAAAATGTTCACTGAGCAATCCTAGGGTGAGGGCCATAAAGGGAAACCAAACCCCAAAAGAGAAACAGCAGAAGCCAGTCAGCAAAATGAAGGAGATTTAGCTTTCTATTGCTGGACTCCAGCCCGGGACACTCCACAAACTGACCCAAAGATTAAAGCCCTCACTGGCATCAGCTCTCTGGGCCACTCTCTTCTCCCTGCCTGCCATCTGCCCGTCACATTTGCTATAAAAGCCCTTATTTCTCTGTACACAACTTGCCTAGTCTACTCTTCCCTAGACAAAGTTCTGATTATATTGAGGTCCACTTCTATAGAGGTGGATATGAGAGGATTTTAGTCTCAGGAGTCTTTGTTCTAGAGAGAAGTGCTGCTGGGTGATATATCTGGAAGAAATTATGCTAAAAATAAATAAATAAATTCAAGTACACACCCAGCCTTTGAGTTATAACACTCATTCATTCAATAAACAGTCAACAAGCACTCTGCCAGGAGTTAAGGAAAAACTAGTTAAGTGAAATAGAAATGATGCCTGTTCTCTCAGAGTTCTACATTTCTTTTGGGAAGACAGTCAAATATCCCCACATGTATATAATTATAAACTATAATAAATGGTATGAGATTAAAGAATAAGAAGTATACAAAAGTGGAAGCCAGTCTAGGGCAGCAATGTCAATCTTCCCTAAAAAGTACATTTTTGAACTAAAGTCAGAGAAACGAGTAGACAGTTACGTGTTGAGAAGGTGGCGAAGGGTAGAAGGTGGCCCCGTGAAGAGAACAGCATGGGCCAAGGTCCTGAGAGAGGACCTCTCTGAGTGTATTTGAGGAACTGAAACAGATCCAGTGGCTAGAAGGAAGTCAGCTGAGGTTCAGAGTGGCACAGGAAGGTCTGGAGCCTGCAGGGCATTGAGGGGCAGTGGAAGCCACTTGTCTCTGTCTGGGGGCCCAGAAGCAGCCTCTGAGACGAGGGTTCCAGTCAGAGGAGACCCCAGGAGGCACCAGCGAAGGAGATGTGACACAGAGAAGGGAAGGCAGCAGGTAAAGGGCGGGTTATGAAGAAAACGACCACTGTGGACCCTGCAGCTTCATCTAGCTGCTAGGAAATGAGGAGATGGTGAGGAACATCCACCACAGAAGCATCGCGCCCGAGGGGCACAGGAGCTAGTGCCTTTATTCGCCAATTCTCATTAATACTTGATCGAGGAGTGCTGCGGGGCACATTAATTTTCCAGCACCTCAGGACCACAGGGCCTGTTCTTAGGCACTGTGCTTGGAGCCCGGAGAGAAAGCCCTCAGCAGGAGGAAGCTGGGCTATGGTGGTGAGGCTAAAGACACCTGGGCCGGTCACATATCCGCCACCTTGGCACAGATCTACACTTGTGCAGTTATTCCAGCTTACGCGGTAGCATTAGTAACACCAGAAAGCAGCAAAATTCCTATCTTCATTTTTGTTATTTTTATTTCTACACTTACAGAAGGATGCAGTACCTTATGTGTGTGAATAGTTGAATCTCAAATACAGCTGTTTGTCGAGCTCATAAGTGCTCTGCAGTAGGTAGGGATTCCTGTTCCCTAAGTACTAAAAACAAAAACAAAAAACGAGGATTACTAACGCTCAAGGACACATATCTAAAGAAAAATTATCTTCAATTCCCACTCAAGGCATCAGTTCCCATAGACCTTTTTATTCCTGATACACCTTGACACAAGTGACAAGTGACAGCAGAGTCTCCAGACGTGATGAAAACAATCATGCAATTGACTTCATGATCCATAGAAGAAAACAGATCCCCATTTTTTAACTTTTTCTATCTAATTCCAAAAATAACAGAATTCCATTTTGAAGGATAATAAATATTAGCCACAAGATGAAAATAAAAGCTATGCGTTTCCTCATCAATATTTCAGTATGTAATGTGTTTTAAGTGGTGAGCAAGAAGATTACTTATGGAAAACAATGTAAGATAAAGAAGTTGTCCAATATAATTGACTTTAACGCCACCTGAAAATGGAGGGCAATTATAAAAGCCAATTCTCTTAGAGGGAAGATAAAAGTGATAGAGAAGATATCGTTATTTCTTTCAGACATAAATTCTAGTTCTTAAGCTTTACAGGTGAGAGTAAATGAAACTGAACTCAGAGAGAAGAATGGCGTTCTGAAATTCTATCCTTGTATGAAAAAGTTCACCTATTTTTCTCAGGTCAATTTCTGAAACACACATTTGGGCAGCAGAAAATAATTTCTCATATGCAAGTATTACATACAGGTCAAATGTCAGCTTTGGGGCAGAGGTTGTGTTGTATAGATGTGTGTTTTACAAAATGTGATTCTCATACTCTAGTTTATGATATATCTTTTCAAAGTGAATATTTCCACTAGTTGGCCAGGTACCAGTCTTACTGTTGATTATGTGTTGAGTTAAGCATCATCCACATTTTATGAAAAATGAGCCCCACTATGGCTTTGCACTATGCAACGAGATGAGAACATAAAATATAACCTGGTCTGAGAATGTCCACTATAATAAACAAAGAAGAGGAGGAAATTTGTAAGTGAAAAAGCAGATTTTTTGAGTGCCTATTTTCTGGGGGAATTTCTGCTGCCTGTGCAACCCAGCTCTGCAGTTCCCAACATGCCTGACACCACTGTCTGCAGTTCACCATTCCTAGATAACTGTTGTCCCACAAGGATGGGACAGAATTCATTCATTTTTCCTCATGATGACAAAATATTGCTTTCAGAGGAGATACTGCAATAACAGAGATTGTTGCAGGTTCTTATAAAGGAGGTGGGCTTGGGACGAAGGGACGGTCGGCAGCACGCTTTCTGTACAGTCACTCTATGTTTTGAAGCACAATCCACTTTCAATTCCCTATATGTTTGGCAGTTACAGCTCATGTCATGGTGGTGGGTGGAATCTTATACCATCGATAAATGTCAAAAGCTGCTCTTGACCTCAGAACAGTCTACATATACCAGTGTTAGAAATTTTAATTCCTTTTAATAGAGTTTTACTCTAATTCCACAGAAGCCCATGCATGTAACGGTATGCCCAATAATAATAAAAATTGAATATCTCAGTCAAACGCAGACTGAGGTTTTCAGAACTAGTATATGCTGGACCTATGAAAAACTCAGACAGAAGAATGCCATCTTGGAATTTGTAGGTTACTTAACCCAAATCAATAGCTTTTTTGTTTATCTTGTCAAATACAGAACGGTTCCTTTTAGTGATCCCCTTTCCCACTGTGCCTTTGCCATAGCATTTGGTGAACAGATATTTACTTGAACATGACCCACAACAACACACTGTAACTCCATGTGTTTCCTCCAAAGTACAGTAGACATAATGTTTGAGGGTAGTTTCATCAGATTTTGACTGGACACAAGTCTGTTCCATTTAGTTAAGAGGAATGATAGCAATCAGTGGTACCCTGGGTGGCACCAACAATTTATTTAACAAATTATCTCCAGAGATGCTTTGTGGGTCTTAGGTCCTTGTCCTACAAAAGATCAAAAGATTCATAAGCTATGTTATGTCCTACATCCTTGGCATCACCCACAGTGGTGGGTTCCCTCAGTGGTCCTGGGTGGTCTGTCTTCTCTTCTCCCCACCTTTGACTTTACTACATGTCATAAAAGTGGACATAACACAAATAAATTCACGATGATAAGAAAACAATGATGGATGCCCCGTTTAGAAAAAAATTATCAGTGCCTGTTGATTTTTAAATATCCTTTTACCTGTTTTGTGGACTGATCTTTAAAAACAAAACAATTACAGTTCTAGACATGTGCGGATACTGTGGGGTTTTGCCACTAGCCACAAACCACATTTTAAAAAAATTCTTGAGACTGTTACTGCCACTGATTTGGCGAGACTTTTAGCAAACAAATTGTTTCAGAATATTGACGTCAGTATGGTGCACAAGATAATGAGATATTTCTCATATAAAGGGGGCCCGACATACTGCTCACTCTTCAGTCAGAAGTGGTAAACATTTTACCGTTCTTAGTAACAAAATGACTTGTGAATGAATTTTTTTAAATCAGGATGTTCAATGCATTTATTGACACTAATATTTCTCACTCACTGAGTAATTTAATAGGAGAATATAAAATATGTGACCTTAGCAAATATAAAACTCAAGCATATGTAAAAGAATTCAAACCATTTAAAGTATTCATTGAAAGAAAATGTTTGCAAAATTACACTGTTTTTCACTGAGCCCACAGTTATAGGATATTTAGAAATTAGTTTGCATCTCTTATTTAATTCTAAAGTCTCCATTTTTATAGATGTGCTATTTCTTCCATTTGACAAATAAGGATACTAAATGCCAGATAAGAATATGTTTCAATAATTATTTCTACATGAACATGTCCTTTGGAGTCACTTTGAGGGCTTCAAAAATGTTTATGCCTCCCTCCCAACCCCAGAAACTGTAGTTTATTTAGTCTAGAGTGTGACCTAGGCTTTGTAATTTTTGAGAGATTTCAAGGTGATTCAAATGTTAAGAAAGTTTCAAAACTTCTTGGTGACAAGATAGAAACATGTACTCATTTATGTTGAGGTTCTTGGAAGTTAATAATTTTCTGTATTGTACTGAAAATAGCCTGGGACATTGATCAGAGAATTCTAAAAACTGAGAAAATGTCAATAATATTGTCAGTGCCATATTTTCATCAGAGCGATGTGCTTTGCTGCTCAGTGATCAGCTCAAGGCTACTGGTGTTGTTAGTACACGTGATGATAATAATGCCTAAATTTAATGCACACTTCCTTTGTCTCAGGTTTGCTTTACAAGTACTTTTGTCTGTGTTTTCTCAAACTGTAAGATAGTTTTACCCTTTTTAGAGGTGAGGAATCCATGACAAAAAGCACTGATATAGTTTGCCAAAGACCCTATAGCTAATAGGTGGCAAAGACAAGATTCAGACCCAAATCTGCCAGAATTCATGGTGTATGCTCTTGACAACCACCATATCTAATATGCCTCAAAATTCATGGATCATAATGATAAAATAACTAGGGGGTGAACTGCTCAGTTAAGAGTCACATGTCCTTCCAAATTCACCCTTGAAGCTATTTTGTCTAAAGGTATTTTTTGTTGAGGCCCCTGGCTTTCCTCCATTCTGTCTGAAAAACCGTAACTGGGTGCCTGCGCCTATTTCTCCCTTTCTCAAAATACACTGTGTCTCCAGTGACTGCTCCTTCATTCAACAATGAGAGGAAAATAGAAGGCTATTCGTTGCTGTCATTTAAGATTTGGCACGTGCAACTGAAATAATTTTTAAATTATGCCCAGAAGATGAAGTTAAATATAGACAAGGGTCAGTCAAGACAAGGCAGAAAAACTTTAGGAAGGACTTCAGGAACGACACCTGCAGGCACACACTCAGAGTAGCTGCGTCAAAGGCAACAGCCATCCCAGGAACTTCCAGCTGCACACTGGGTTTTCAGGGCGTTTCTCCTATTTCCAGTGGCCTATTGAGTCCCCAGATTTTAGAGAAACTATAAAAATATAAACATTTCTCCTCTTCTGGGATTGTTTCTTTGCTTGTTTTAGACCCAAATAATATCTAACAGAATGTATTTCAAATCAGATATCGCATTATCACAGGTTATATTTTATAATTGCGTATGTGCAGAAAATTCAGTGATATATGAAAAATACAGCAGCTGAATACACAGGATTCTTGAAATGTGTGATGATGCGGACCCCAGCTCATGGGGTCTGCGGCGTTGTGGCTGAGACGAGACAAATTCACAGGGAACACCGAATCCTGTGGAGGAAAAGGAACGGCTTGTCCATTCTCTCAAGGCAAGAGTGCCCTGACCCTTGCCAGGACAAGCTTTTACTGCTTTTCTAGGCACATTACATTGATAATGGTCCTCATTTACCATGCATAGGTTTACTTTAGGTGGTTACCTTCTACAGAAAACAAAGGAGAGGATGTCACTAATTACATCAGAAAGAAAGATATTTGCAAATGTAAAGGGAGAAGTGGTTGAACTGGTTATACTAGTCCTTGGAAGGTTTAATACAGATTTTAGGAAGTTACCTATGCAGTAAACGTTTGCTGCCTCAATTCAGGATGAGGGCAGCAAAGCAAGCCTCAAAGCAGCGAGGTACAATGCAGGCCTGATTTCCCATGAGAGAAATTATCTGTGGACATGGGTCCTGTGTACCGGACCTTGCTTTCCACTGGCCTTTCTGAGTGGGAGCTGGGCCCGTGCCACACGGAATGGTCTTCTGTAGCGTGAGAACATGTATTGTCCATGAAACAGTTTTTCCTTAAGAAATCTCTAATCCAATCTAAAAGACTTCAACATGTATGAAAAGGAAAGCCATATTAGGAACGGTTTTGCAGGTAATAATCATCACAATAAAACTTTAAAAATCAATAAAATAAATAGTGGACTATATTCTACAGAATTCTGAAGGAGATACTTAGAAGGTAGATGCTAGAAGTTCACCTGAAACTCAGAGGTAAAAGGTGAGAGGAGAAAAACAGCAATCAAAGGTCAGAGAAGCAAGGAAAAGAGAACCAAAAGACTAAACAAGTGTGAAACAGAATTCTAGAAAGCAAAAAGATGCAAAAATCAAATTAACTTAAAAAATTCCCGACTTGAAAAAACTTGGAACACTTAAGTTCAAGGGTCTAAGAATACTAGATATTAATAAAAATCAACCTATAATAAAACAATTAAATTTGTTTTATATTTCATTCAGCATAAAGGTAATACTCTAAAAGCTTCTGGGCAGAAAAGGGTAAAGTAAAATCTATGAAAACAGCATCAGACATCCTTCCACAACACTGGATAAAATAAAGCAACAGCGAGGTATTTTCAGGGTTTCAGGGGGATGTCTGTGACCCAAGAATTCTAACCTAAGCCAAGTCAACATTGGTCAGTGAGGATAGAGGACCTTCTCAGACATGAAATGACTCAGGAAGTATGCTATTCAGTTATCTGTCTAGAAAAAAAATTACTCAAGAAAGTATTTCACCAAACCAAGAAATGAATCAAAACCAAGAAATTAACTCAATTTGAGGGCATGTGTGAATCAAAAGAAAAGGCAGTGAGTAATGAACTTAACACAGGGCTGGTATCTGAGTAACTGTTATAAACATAGTTATGGAACTTGACAAATGTCAAAAGTAATCCTTGGATGAGAAAGAGCATGCCATTTAAAAATAAATTACTAAAAATACCTAGTTTTATTTCAACAGAAACAGGGACTGACAAAAGGGAAGGAATTAAGGCATTCTAAACTTCTTATTTAAATATAGCGAAACAATTATGTTTTATTATTAATGTTTTTTATTTATTTATTCAGTTAGCAAATAGTTGTTTAGCATCTTCTATGTACAAGGATCTGACTGAATGCTGGTGTGGCAGAAATAAATGATTAGATCTGAGTTCCTACCTCACATTGTGCACATTCTAGTTAACAAAATAGATTATTGTAAGTGTGGAAAAAGCCAAGGGAATAAAATAGCATAAGTAACTTAAAATCCTATAGACAGAAAAGAATTAAGAAAATTTAAGCAATATTTCAAAAGGTATAAACAAAGATAATAGGGAAAACAACAAGGAAGCAACAAATCCATATATCGCAGATAAGTAAAATTCATGGAAAAGTTCCACAAACTTATATAGATTTAACATCTATTAAAAATGATTTACCCTATCAAACTACCAATGGCATTTCACAAAACAAGAACAAATAATCCAAAACATGTAATGTGGAAACACAAAAGACCGCAAAGCCACTGCAATCTTAAGCAGAACAAAGTTGGAGGAATCACAGTACCTGATACCAAAATATACTACAAGGCTATAGTAATCAAAACAGCATGGTACTGGCATAAGACAGACACACAGATCAATGGAACGGAATGGAGAACCCAGAAATAAAACCCTGCCTATATGGTCGATTAACATATGACAAAGAACACAAGAACATACGATGGGGTAAAGACAGTCTATTCAACAAACAGTGTTGTGAAAATTGGACAGAAACATGCAAAAAAAAAGAAACTAGACTATGTTTTACACCATACACAAGAATGAACACAAAATGGATTAAAGACTTAAATATAAAACCTAAAACCATAAAACTCCAAGAAGAATCCATAGGCAGTAAAATCTTGGACATTCCCCTTAGCAATATTTTCTTGATGTATCTCCCCAGACAAGGAACACAAAATAAAAATAAACAAATGGAACTAGATCAAACTTAAAGATTTTTCCCAGCAAAGGAAATCAGCAACAAAACAAAAAGAGAGTCTACCAAATGGGAGTAGATAACCGTCAATGATACAGCTGATAAGAGTTCAATATCCAAAATTTGTAAAGAACTCTTACAACTCAATACCAAAAAACACACAACCCAATTTTAAAAAGTGGGCAAATGACCCAAATCCAAAGAGGACATACTTCTCCAAAGAGGATATACAGATGGCCAATAGACATATGGAAAGATGCTCCATGTCACTAATCATCAGAGAAATGAAAATTGAAATCACAATTCAGTATTACTTCACACCTATCATAACGGCTGTCATCAATATATCACCAAACAAGTAGTCTGGAAGATGTGAAGAAAAGGGAACCCTTTCTCACCATTGGTGGAAATGTAGATTAGTGTAGCCACCATGAAAAACATTGTGAAACTTTCTCAAAAAGTTAAAAATGTAACTGCCATATGACCCAGCAACCCCACCTCTGGGTACATATCCTAAGAAATCCAAAACAGTAATTTGAAGGATATATGTGTCCTTATATTCACTGAAGTGTTATTTACAATAGCCAAGATATATAGGCAACCCAAACGCCCATCACTAAATGAGTGGATAAAAAAGATGTGGTACATAAATACAATGTAATATTACTTGGCCACAAGAAAGAATGAAATCTTCCCATTTGTCACAGCACAGATGGACCTAGAGGGTATTACACTAAGTGAAATAAGTCAGACAGAGAAAGACAAAAACTATATGATTTTGCTTATACATGGAATTTAAAGAACAAAATAAACAAACAAAGAAAATTGGAAGGGACTCATGACTGTAGAGAACAGTTACATTCCAGAGGAGAGGAAGATGGGGGGCTGGATTAACAAGTACAGATCTGTAGTTACGGAATAGTCATGGGTGTATGAAAGCGCAGCATAAGGAATACAGTCATCAGTATTGCAGTTATGGATGGTATCAGGTGGGTACTTGAAATATTAGAAGGATCATTTTGCAAAGCATGCGACTGCCTAACCACTACGCTGTACACCTTAAACTAATAGAAAATATTATTGAATGCCAACTGTAAAGGAAAAATAAAATTTAAAAATTATATATTACATTAAAATATGTATTTAAATGTGAAAATGAGACACTGATAAAATGTAATTACATACAAAAATTGTTAAACTATGACAGGCAACTATAGACAAACAGCAAGGATACTGATGTGAACATAAGGAGAAATAGAATTCTAGATAAAACTATTCAATTTTAAAAGAGAAGTGTATTTTTTTAAGTGGAACCTAATCAACAAAACAAACAAGCAAGCAAAATGTATCCAGAGACATTGAAGTTAAAGACAAAGTGACAGTAACCAGAGGGGAGGTGGAAGGGGAAAGGCGGGGAGGGGGGAAGGGTTTTCAGGAACAACTAACTATAAAGGACACAAGGATAAAACCAAGGGGGGGTGGGATCAGGGGAGGGAGGTGGGGATGGCTGGGATGGGGGGGAGTGGTGGGGAGTAAATGCAGGCAACTGTACTTGAATAATAAAATTAAAAAGAAAAAAGAGAGAGGGGTATTTTATATTGATAAAGGTGTAGTTCACAGAGAAAAAGTAATAGTCTTGAAATTTTAAGCTTCAAATATCACAGGATGTATGTAAAACACAAATGGTTAGACTTGGGTAACATGAAAATGATAATGACACAGATATAATTGTAATGGCCTGACATAGATGCATCTTCATTGCTAGATAGGGAAGACAGAAATCACGTTGCAAAGTAAGATCAATATAAGGGTCTAAAGTTGAGCCGGTGTCACACCTACTTGCACGCACACAGTGTACGCATGTGCATGAACAAAGTAAAAACAACTGTAGCTTAAAGACCATTCTTATTCGTTTGAAAGATAAGAACCTAGGCCACATACACCAATCACACTGATGGAAAACTAGAACTTCATAACAAAGGAATGATATTTAAGAATCAAACATCTGGAAATGAAAACGTAAGTAACCACTTGAGAGTGCTAATGGTAACTGTTAAGGTCTACATGTAAAAATTCATGAAAAATTTTCTAAATCTATACTTAGAGGAAAACTACTTTTATAACTAACATTAAACAAAGTATCTAAGCATTTAACTTAAGAAACTGGAAAAAATCAAAATTTGATAGAGTGAAATATAGTATTTTTATCATCTAGACCAAAAATAATGACATATTTTTAAATATATAACTTTAGTCTTTACAGTCCATCAGCGGAAGAAAAACTGCGCATTTCAACAGTGACCTTCACAACACTGAAGAAAACGCGGTTCCTTCTCAGTTCAGTGACAAGGAAATATTTTTTCCTTTCCTGAGATTTTCAAGTTTACGATTTTTAAATCAAACAAATTCCTCTTTAAATTTCGGGATCAACATGAGGGCGTACTTTAGCAAACTGCCCATCATGCTCAGGTTTATCGTCTTACTTTGTACTATGTTTAATTTGGAAGCCAACTCCAAACGGAGTTCCTGAGTGACGGTGCTGTGCTGATAACTGTTTAAGAACCGCCAGTTCACTGTGGGTGGCAGGGGACAGAAAAGGGGCAGAGGTGATGATTTATAGCATCTGCCACTTTCTATGGTGTAAAAAGTCTCACCATGTGCTCAATTTCCAGCTGCTATCTTGGGGGTCACTGAATGTGGCACTGGGAAAAGATGTGCAGAATCAGCTCTAATTATCCAGCGCGAGCTGGCTTCAAGCACACCCCTGTATGCATGGCGTTCATTAGTCTACCTAATTATGGATGGATGCGGCAAGCAGGTAAAATTGTCACTTGATTGAGACATCAAATTAATTAGCCAGTATCTTTCTGTTGATTGGTTGGTTTAGTTCTTTAGCCTTATTATTAAACACTGACAGTAATCAAGAACGAGGCTAGCAGAGCTAGCTACACCATTTCCGAGCTAACATAACAATGTGAAAAAGGTTAACAGCCAGTGGAGACCATGAAAATATAAGTATCAGAAATATACAAAATAGGAATTTTGTTGAGATCAGCTATGAATTTAAAATGAATTTGGAAATTTCTCTTCACGGTACTCGGTGTTCCGTTCCTTCATTCGGCAACCTTGGTTTACCACACTCTCACGTTTCTTAAGTAACATTTACGTGCTTGTAACCTTGACTATTAAATTAGATGGCTACAGCTGATAAACTGCCCACAGTTTTAAAAGATTACGGTTCTACTATCGGAATGAAACTTCCTTTTTCATCATCTCACTCCTTCCACTCATTAAAGATTGAAAAGGAATGATTTTGTTCCCGGCACAACTTTTTAAAGGACTAGCCCTGGAGATTTAAATTTATAGTTAAGTGGTACATATTTTGCATTTTGTTCCCATTATTTTCACAAGAAAATAAAAGGTTTGTTCATAATGCTGCTATGAACATTGGTGTCTAGGTAGCTGAGTCCCAGCTTTCAATTCTTTTCAGAAACTACCCAGAAGTAAAACTAGTAGATCATATGGTAATTGCCTAGTGAATGACTATGTCCCTTTACTCGGAATCATAAGATGTTTACTCTACATGCTTCATTAATGTTTTTGAACTGATCTTAGTAAAGACAATTAATTAAGTCTGTGAGGGAGGACCAAAAAAGAAACAACTATCTTCTGAGGAGTCGGTCCTTTTTAGTACAGGCCTCCCCCTCTAGGTGACTGTTCCAGGAACCCATCTGTATCAGTGTACCAGCAGGCGTTGTTGTGAGAGGCTGCATTTGGCTTTAGTGAATTTTGTTTGCAGTTCCTTTTGATGTGTTTGCCCATCTCATGATGGGTGATTTACTAGCGCAACTGCCCACACCGTGCTGAGTGTCCAGTAGTTTTTGACCAAAAATGACATGCCCCCGTGCCCCTCCCTTCCTATTCGCCTGATCCAATGCCAAGTGACTTTTTTTGTTTCCCCAGATAAAAGAAGTCTTCAAAGGGAAGTGTTTTTGCCAATGCGAAAGAGGTGAAACAAAAAAATGGCAGAAGCAATAAAAGGCATCCAAAATCGACGAGTTCAAAAACTGTTTTGAGTAGTGGGAAAAACGTCTTGATAGGGGTAGTGCATCAAAAATGGAGAGCACTTTGAAGATGACTGAAGTTTAAATGTTTAAGAATAAATACACAATTTTTTACAAATAAATTTTGGAGTTTTTAGATCCCCCTCATTTGTTCTAGAGGTATTAAATTGAGTTCAGGTATATATAGGAATATATATAAATCTTATACAATGTCAGCGTTATAGGCTGTAATATTTATTTCATTTCTCAAGTCCTAGTTCAAGTTTGAAATTTTAAAACAGTAAAGCATAAGGTTCAGCAGAAGTAATGCTTGCTTGAGTGTGGTTGGTAGGGTAATAATATGGGTGTAATAATTTATAGTTTTAACTTGAACATTTCACCTAAAATGTCATCTGGAGTGCTTGAGTGAGATATGGTTATATTATGAAATTACATGCTTATAATTTTGTAATAAAAAGGGGGCATTACTTGTGCCAGACTATGTATATTGAGGTGTTCATACTGCTAAAATCTGTAAGTTCAACAAGGTAGCAAAAGTACCCTTTGACTATAATATTGCTCTCAATGAGAAATAAGACTAATCACTTCATCTAATTCCTACTACGTATATTAGCTCCTCTTATATCTTTTCCTCCAGATTTCCTCTTATCACTCTTAAAATATATCATCCAAGGGTAGAGAGAAGACATTCTACCATCCAAAAGACAAACCCCAAAAGAAGCAAAGCACACTACATCTTATTTGCATTTATATCTCCAGCTTCTAAATGGTTAATAGTTTGCTGGCTTTTCAGGCCACATGCAAATCTTCCAAACATAGAGGATTTATAGCAGGTGCCCTGGATTTGCAAACTCTGCACAAACATGGAGGAGGTGGTAAAACAGTTGCTTTGTTATTACAATACACGTACATATATCATGGCAAAACCTCGAGGTGTCCTTCAACCCTTCAGCCAATGTCACCTGCTGTATTGGACAGTTCCACTCGCTCCCCACCTTCAGCACATTAGCTGCATCTGCCTGCTTTTCTGCCTCGAAACTTTTCTCCAAATCCATGTAGGCGCCTTCACCTTTGCAGGCTGGACATAGAAGGGAGTTAGCACCACAGAAACAGCCTTCAACCACCACTTCCTGACTTCACTGGACTAACCTTCCATTCCCCTTTCCCATGACAAGACAATTTTCAGGTGTGTTTTACACATTTCCTCAGAGGGTCCTCAGTTCGACTGCTTTTCAGTTTCCCACAATGACACCCTGGCCAACGACCCACCGCTTTTATCCCCGTCTCCCTTCTCCCTCTGCCACTGTTCACTCTTCCTCCCTCCTGCATCAACGCTCTCTCAAACTACTGGCATCCACGTTCTCCCATCAAATTCTGTCGTCATAACTCAAACAAGACACATCCTGGACACACTATGTTTTTCTAATGTTTCATTATTATAATTTTCAAACAAACTCAAAATAACACAGAAATATAAAACAAAGGTCTATTTAGTCATCAAGATTCAACGAGTATCAACATTTTGCAACGCTTGTTTCATTGATCCATTTTCTGAGTGTACTCTCACTAAGGTTTTGTCAAAAAGACAGATGTTATCAGAGTACCTCCAACCTAATCTTGTTCCTATTATAAAAAGGAGGTACTTCTAATACAGACAGTTTAATCACCACATGAATGTGAGATCTTTCAGGAGTACTCAATAACTAATAACTGTTTTTTATTAAAATCTTAGGCAGAAGCAAATGATCTGGTAAACAGATCATTTTTTTTTAAAGCCCCAAATCCTTGAAGTGATTATTTGTAATTGAACGAATGTGGATTGAGCCCTGTCTGGTCTACACACTGAGCTGGAGACACACAGAAAACCTGGGTGCTTCCCCACAAAGCCTGCGAGACATAACCACAAGGAGATAATGACCGATTCAGTAAATTAACAAGATTATTATAAATTCTAACTAATGTCAATAGAGAAAGAGAAGGTCTTGTGTAGAAGGGAAATCGTCAGGGGTCACTGAGGAGCTTAAATCTGGGCTGAGGCTTGAAAGATGAGAGCAAAGCAATCATAGAAAACGGCCTACCATGGTGGGCTCCTGGGACGAGGGTGGAGAGTGTGGCAGGGCTTAACACATGCGCAGCCTTGCAGGCAAAGATAACGAATCAGGGTGTCATTCTGAAAGCTGTGTGAAAATCTTGAAAGACTTCAAATAGCAAAGACACATGACATTGGTTCTCATTTTTAAAAGATTGTCTGGGCTGTTCAGTGCTGAACAGGTTGCTATTTTATCACTGACTCACAAACTAAGCTTTAAGGAACACAAGTACTTGCTGCTTAGGTTTCCCCTTACCAAAGCGTGGCTTAAAAAATCTAACGCCATGATCTGAATCAAGCCTTCATTTCCCTTTTCCGAGATGATTTCCCAAACCTCTTACCTGAATCTCTTTGTCCTTCCTTTCTCATGGCTAATTTGGAACTTCCAAATTAACCTTTCTGCAGTTGATTTCTTAGCAAGCATCTCTTTGTTAAAAGGGGTCAGTGGCTCTCCTCTTTACAAAATGATGTACGAATTCTTTTTTTTTAAGATTTTATTTATTTATTTTTAGAGAGAGGGGAAGAGAGGGAGAAAGAGAGGAAGAGAAATATCAATGTGTGGTTGTCTCTCACACACCATCTACTGGGGACCTGGCCTGCAACCCAGGCCTGTGCCCTGACTGGGAATCAAACCAGCAACCCTTTGGTTTGCAGGCTGGCACTCAATCCACTGAGCCACACCAGCCAGAGCGATGATGTACAAATTCTTTAGCATCTTCCCCTTAATACAACTTCCTAGGTTTTATCTCCAACTCTTCCCTTTCATGTTTCTTTCTAGTATGGTACCCAAATTGTAGGTCTTACTAATACCTAAATGAATATAATAATATTCAAATGAATTTAGATAGCTAGATATAGAATAGCTGGAGAGAGAGAATAAAAACCATAATGCAAATTTTAAAAAGTAAGTAACTTAAAATAGAAAAAAATAGAAAGTAGCCTGAATATCAGTATAAAAATTATTAATAACATGCATTATCTACGCCTCTTCTTTGTATGTCAACTCCATAACCCAAGCATCGGCACATCCTGGTGACTCTCTCCATTATAAAAACTGTGGTCCAAATGTGGTCACTCCCATGACGGCCACTTCGGTCCATGTCTTCCTCATTCCTGTGCAGTCTACTGCAGTAACATCTTACTTAGTTTCTCTCCTTCCAAACTTGCAACTTCTGTTCTACTCTCCATATAGTAGTTAGAATAATTCTTATGTAACCAAAATTAGATAGAATTATTTCTCCAGTTGAAATAAATCACATTCAGAATTGCATACTATGATCTAAAATGTCCTAGATGACCTGTTCTTTCATTATCTTTAGGACATCATCTGAACAATTATTTCCCTTTTTCTCTACAATTCAGTCACATGGGCCTCCTCATTAGTCCTTGAACAGACCAAAAATGCTCCTAGCTTTTCATCTTTGTAACCATTATTCCCTCTTCTTGATATATTCCCCAAATATCTGTGGCGCTCACTACCTCATTTTAATCCAGTTCTGCTTAGATGTCACTTTATCCTTTTTGGATTCTACAATCTAAAACAGCTCACTCAATCACTTATTTCTTTACAGGACATACTAGCTGATATATGCTACATCAGCTGGCTCATCATCTGCTTGCTCCCTCCTCCCAATAAGAATGTAAGTTCCATGACAGATGGAACTTCATCTGTTTGGTTCACTCGCATATCCCCAGAATCCGGTACCTTAACTAAGTGGTTGCTCAACACACATTTGCTGAATGAGTAATAAGCAAGCGATATGTTCACATAATGGAAAACTATACAGCAATTAAGATTAATGAACTTGATACATATTATCAGAATGGAAAAAAATGCAAACTAAAATGCTGAGTTCAAAAAGTAAGTTGAATGTTATATTGAAGACATTTAAATCAAAGTCACCGATTTTGGAGAATCTTCCTGACCTTCTCCAGCCAAACATCCTAGTTAAAAGTAATATAAACTATGACTATTCTTATTTTCAAGCTGAGTCCCATAGAGTACTACTGTTGCTCTAAATTACAGAACCATAAGTAGTGGAATGGGATGGGGACGATGACCAATTGAAAGAAGGTGACGTAATTGAAGTAGGTGACAATCTAAGCATGTTCATGTTTAGGAACAGCAATTATCACTTCGAAACAGTGTTCTTTTTGCTTCAGGATGCACATCGAATTAGATGAATTTGCTCTGAGAATACCTCTTGCCTGCAAATGGCCTCTATACATCCTAAGTGCTGCCTGAAAATAAAACCAGACCCTGAGCCCCAGCAAAAACTCAATATTTACATAGGATATAGTATGTGCATTTGCTCGGGATTTTTGCCTTAATCAAATCCCTATAAGTCAAAAACTAGAGAACACAATTGAAATGCCACAAAGTACACAGTATTCTAAGCTTGTCTGTGAAATGGTAGCTAACGGCCATGAAATTATACTGCCGCTATTACTAGATAATTCTCTTAGGATATTCTTTGAGAACATAAACAATGGACTGAAAAGCCATGGAATATATTACTTACATTAAACAAAAACAATTGTGTTACTTTTCCTAAAAGTGATATTATCATCATATAACTCTCACTGATAAGAGCAGATGGGTGGATTTAAAAAATACATTTTAAACAAAAGGGTGGTCAACTCTGATTTAATATGGGATGTATTCAGTACCAGTCTGAATCACTCCTAACCTCTGGCATATCACCTATGTCTGCCTCGAGAATGCTGCCCAAGGAGGAATACTGATTACTCCCCGTGTCCTGGAATTACTCCAAAATGTTTTCCAGAGCCATACTTCTAGGAGTCGAATTTTGGGGAAGTGATTGCCACCCTACTCACTGAATGACAACAGAGTCTATCTATAATTAGACTTAAAATAAAAATGAAAGCCTTGCCCTGGCTGGTGTAGCTCAGTGCATTGAGCACGGGCTGGGAACCAAAGGGTCCCGGTTCGATTCCCAGTCAGGGCACATGCCTGGGTTGCAGGCCAGGTCCCCTGTGAGGGCCATATGAGAGGCAACCATACATTGCTGTTTCTCTCCCTCTCTCTCCCTCCCTTCCCCTCTGTCTAAAAATAAATAAATAAAATCTTAAAAAAAAATGAAAGCCTTTAAGGAATTTCTGTGAAACCTGAAAATCGGATCAAAGACATAGAAAATATATCATCATATCACCTCAAATACACATTTTAATAAACAGTTTGGACACGTGATTCCACTGAGTGATAAACGTTAACCATAGGCTCACTCATTTAAATTCTAGACTGAATCCGAAACAGAATTGTTTTTAAACATTTTTTGTAGATTTTTGTATTCTTTTAATTCTGCTATTTAAAAATAAATTTTGTGGTAAAATATATACAACATAAATTTCCCATCTTAACCAGTTTTACCTGTACAGTTCAACAGTGTAAAGACTTCTACATTATTGTGCAACTGATCTCTAGAACTTCTGTTATCCTGCAAAACTGAAATTCCTGTTTTTCTTTTTAATCATTTTTATTACTGTTCAAATACAGTTGTCTCCATTGTATTAATAATTAATTTATTTGTTGACATTAACTTACAACTTATTTGCTTCCTAAATTATGTTTGGACGATTATCAATGATTACAAAATATATAATAAGATTTACCTTCCTGAAATACCAGTAGAATCCCTTTGAGATACACTGTATTATTTGAAAAAGATCAGGGTCACACACTAAGGGCAGAGAGGCGAGGGGGCATAATTTGGGGAACGCAGTGGAAAGAGGGAGACGTCTGCTGAGGAGGCAATAAGCAGAGAGCACCAGAGGAGGGTCACAGAGATCTTCCAGAACTGAAAGAAAAATGTAACAGTCTTGGCCCAGCGGAGCTCAAATATTCTGTTGCTTTCTGGTTAGGAATGCTCCCTATTTGTTTCTCCAAAGACGAACAAAATCGAACACTGTCATCTGATGGGTGGGATCCACTTTCACACTTGAATGCCACATTTGTATAGCATCGACTACACTCTTTACACATAACATTTAATTTATAGTGTTTAGGTCAATCTAATGATTATAATGCCTTTATGTACTTTGTATTACATGATTGTGACTTAACAGGAGTGGGTTAAAATTCTCCCACTACTAGATTGCCAAAAATTAAGGAAACAATTTCTGGAATCCAACTGCCTGAGTTCAAATCTCTGCCTATGTAACTTTAAACAAGTTTCATTAACACCAGAACCTCAGTATCTTCATGTGTAAAATTAGAATAAAAAGTAATTAAATGCATGGACTCTGAAGCAAAATGCCTGGTTTTAATGCTGGTGTATCCAACTTATATTCTATATGACTGAAGGCAAATTACCAAATTCCTCCGAATCTGAATTTTCTCATCTATGAAATGTCAATAATATAGTTCATAACTCAAACAGTTCCTGAGTTGAGTATAGTTTAACTTATATACTAAACTGAATTTTCTTCCCCAAAGAGTATATAAATTTTCTATTAGTCTTGGATATTGCCAGTTTTATTTTTGACATTCTGCTAGAGAAGCAATGGGATTGTTTAATAACCCTAACTAGGTGAACATCGTTCATATTTAATGGTCATTCTTCATTTCTATTCAAATTACTTGCAATCGCTCACTGTTAGTTCACTTTTTCCTTGCAGTGTTTAGAAGCTTGTTATGTGTGAAGAATAGTTAGTCATTTTCTGGTTTATTATTTGCTTACTCATTCAGGTTGTCATGATCTTATTTTTTAGCAGGACCACTCTGTAAATGAGCATAGATTACTGGAGCAAGGACAGAAGCAAGGAGACAGATTAAGAGTTTATTGTAAAATTCAGGCCAGAGATTATGGTGTTTTGGGTTATAGTGGTAGCAATGAAAATACTAAAATAAGATATATTATGGATATACAAATTGAATATGGATACACAGGTGGGATACAGAATACGAGCACATAAGGTTTTTTACGAGGAGTATCCAGTAAAAAGGAAAAACAAGATGCAGAAGAGGGGTGGAAGGAAAGCTGGTGTTTTACTTTTAGAGGTTGAAAGAGGCTGTGATCTACATAAATACAATGAGAAATGTCTATTTTGGTTATGCAGACAGAAAATATTAGTAATAGAAAGGTAAAAGGGTACAACTGTTGATTAGTGGGCATTTGTGGGGGCAGAATATTCTGCAATATTGCATCTGATCACTTCTATCTTTTCCAAGGAAATAGGAAGCAACACTTGTCAGCTGAAAGTGGGTCTAGAGCTTGAAAATAAAGGGAAAGTGCTATGTGGAAACCTGGGTGAGTGGGACAGTGACTAAGAAAATACATAATGACTGCTGAGCAAAATAAAGAAGTCGGTGGTCATGAACTTGAAGAAAAGCCCATCAGTTCAGCTTGGCAGGATTTTTACCCCCAGTATTCTTCTGTGTAGGTCCAGATGTCTAGAATGGGGAGAAATGAATTCAGCACAAATTAGGGTTTTAAATAGCAAAGCAAGAGATGTCAGGAATTGATGTACACAAGCTTGTTATACTTGTCCATGGAATTTACCTAGTATAGGAGGGGAGTGAGATTTTTAAAATGGCAAGACCGATAAATTTTACGTCCTAGTGGTATTCAAAGGATGATTAGAGATTGAACATCCTGCAACTATGAAGGGGAAAAAATGTAGAGATTAGGGGGAAAATATATATTACTGTATTTTTCAGACCATAAGATGCACCTAGGTTTTAGAGGAGGAAAATAGGAAACAAATTTTTGAAGCAAAAAATGTGGTAAAATATTTAACAATATAAATAACATTCAGACTATAATCCAGCTACTTTTGGACTACATGACGCACCCCCATTTTCCTCCCAAATTTGGGGAAAAGAGTGTGTCTTATAGTCCAAAAATACGGTAATACACTATTAATGTGTAACAAACTTCTCCCAAACTTAGTTGGTTAAAACAAACATGTTATTATTATATCTCATGACTTTGTGGGTCAGAGCTCACTTAGGTGATTCTGTTGCTCCATGGGCATTCAGCCGAGGTAACTTGGTGTTCAGCTATGGCTGGTTTGGTCTCACTGGTCCAAGACTTCACTCACCTCCACTCACATGCCTGGTGCCTCAGGGGAGTTGCTTACAAAGCTCAGCTGGGCAATCTCCTTCTCCATGTAGTCTCAGGTCTTCTTCAGGTGGCCTCTATAGAATGCTGTGGCCACCTTACATGGTAGCTCAGGGCTCCAAAGCAAATGTTCCAGGAAACATGAAGTGGAAGCTGCCAGTCTTTTAAGGTCAGGCCTGGAAACTGACACAGCTTCACCTCTACCACGTACGTATTACTGGTCAAGGCAGTGAAAGGGCCTGCTGGGACTGAAGGTAGGGGGAAATGTACCTCATCTCTTACTAAGCAGAGGATAAAAAATATGGCCATCTTTAATCTGCTGTGACCTGGACTTCTTGATGTGAGTGACAGAAACAGGGTCAAAAATCCTGGTGAAATTAGTCTTAATGGTCTCAGGAAAGAAAATAGAGGAAACATTATGAGTGTTCAAGGCTAGAATGGGTGAGGGTCTTGCCAAGGGCAGATGGAGCTCATGGGCTTTCTCTTAACCTTTTCCAAGGGAGGCACCAGCGAGAGAGGGTGTGGTCTTACTCCAACCACAGCAGTTCTCCCTCTTGAGAACTTGTTATTAAAGGACATAAATTGGGTGATGTAGAATATATTGAAACTATCCTCCTGTGTCTCTACATTTACCCACTAACAGTGTTTATAGTTTTCCTTCTGTAAAGTATGTTGTTGTTGCTATTATATTTTATTTTGCTTAATGTTGCTCATATAATTCAATTCATCAGCCATTCAATTATGGCCTGTGTTTATTACGTGTATTTTACCCTACTTTAAGATACTAATATCACTAAATTATATTTCCTTCTGGTACTTAATAGTTTCTTTTACTATGTTAAATATAACATACTTTGAGAAAAGTACACAAAATTTAGATATGTAACTAAAATATTATATAATTTTTGAGTAATAAACATAGGCAGTTCCTTAAAAGACCCCCTTATGCCCTATCATACTCACTCTCTCTCCCTAGGAACCCACTATCCTTCCTACCACTGATGGAAACCACTTCCTTGCTTTCTCTATAGCTTTGCCAGCTAAACATTATGAATCTCTAACATTATGGCTCACATATTTCTCTGTGTGTGTAACTAAATGGGACCTTATCAAAATAAAGAGCTTCTGTGGGGCTAAAGAAAACAGTATTAAAATAAAAAGAGATCCAACCGTATGGGAAAACATATTTGCCAATGATACCTCAGACAAGGGTCTGATCTCCAAAATATATAAAGAACTCATAGGACTCCACTCCAGGAAGACAAAAACCCAATTAAAAAATGGGCAAAACACATGAACAGACACTTCTCAAAAAAGGACACACAGAGGGCCCAGAGTCATATGAAAAGATGCTCAACATCATTAGCCATCAGAGAGATGCAAATTAAAACCACAATGAGATACCACCTCACACCAGTCAGAATGGCCATCATCAACAAAGCAACAGATAACTGCTGGAGGGGATGTGGAGAAAAGGGAACCCTACTGCACTGTTGGTGGGAACGCAGACTGGTGCAGCCACTGTGGAAAACAGTATGGAACTTCCTCAGAAAAATGAAAATGGAACTGCCGTTCGACCCAGCAATTCCACTACTGGGATTATACCCTAAGAGCCCTGAAAAACCAATTCAAAAGAACCTATGCACCCCAATATTCATAGCAGCACAATTCACAATAGCCAAGTGCTGGAAACAACCTAAGTGCCCATCTACAAATGAATGGATCAAGAAACTATGGTACATTTACACAATGGAATTCTACCGCAGCAGAGAGGAAGAAGGAGTTTATACCCTTTGCAACAGCATGGATGGAACTGGAGAGCATTATGCTAAGTGAAGTAAGCCAGGCAGTGAGGGACAAATACCATATGATCTCACCTTTAACTGGATCATAAACAACAAAAGCAGAAAGCAAGCAAAACATAATCAGAGACATTGAAATTAAGAACAATCTAACAATAGCCAGGGGGGAGGGGGGAGGGGACAATGGGGAAAAGGGTTTTCAGGAACCACTATAGAGGACACATGGACAGAACCAAGGGGGAGGAGGCAGGCTGGGGAGTGAGGTGGGGTTGGAGAGGGAGGGAGGAGGGGAGGGGAGAGGATGCAGATAACTGTAATTGAACAACAATAAAGTAATTACTTAAAAAAAACAAACAAAAAATACTTAAAAAAATAAATGTATTAATTTGTTATGTATTCTTTTGTGACCTGCTAGTTTCACACAAAATTTTGCTGACTGAATAAACTAAATCACTGGTTTGGGAACATTCTTTTCCTTTCTTTGAAATAATTAGGTATATGTGGCATTATTTGTGTGGTTTTTTAATTCATTTTTAATTATTAATAAAATTCTCTGGGGAAACCATTGGATTGGAGTTGCCTTGTGAACAAATTTATATGTTACATAATTTAAAATATAGTCAATGTCTTTAATAGCTGAGGAATCAGTTCTTTTTCCATTTATTTTTGTCGAATTTTAAGTTTTTATCTCAGAATTTTTCATTTCATATGATTTAAATACATATAACTATTTATTTATTATTTTATTATCCAAAGAATCTGTAATGATTTCTTCCTTTTATTCTTGACAATTATTATTTGTGCCCTTTCTCTTTTTTCTTTCTTAATCTTGCAACAGGTCTATCAATTTATTAAACATTCTAAAGTATTAACGATGGATTTGTTTATATTCTCTATTGCATGTTTCTTACTTCCTTCTACTTTCTTTCTGATAAATTTTGCTGATATTTAAGATGAATTCTAATTTCACTGATTTTTCTTTCTTTTTCAAAATATCCATTTAAAACTATAAAAAAATTGCAAGTATTACCACAGAAGCTTTCTATGTATTAGACATTGTACCAGGTCAAGTTGGCTGATAATGCTTTTCAAATTTTCTTCATGCTTGCTGATTTTTTATGGTTACCCTAACAGATATTAAAAGGCAGTTGTTGAAATATCCACCTTATTGTGAATATGCTTATTTTTTTTAACTCTAAGGCCATGTTGTTAGGTGAATACAATTAATAATTTTCACAATTCCTCATGATGGAAAGTTTTGCCAATGTGAAATGTCCCTCTTCAATTTCTGCTAAGTTTTTGTCTCAAAAATCACTTTTATAAGTTTTTTCTGATCTTAATATGATATATCATGGTGTATGGTCTATTCTTTTCTTTTGGTTTCAACTTTTCTGTATTTTTATTATCATTTTGCTTGTTTTTTAATCCAGTTATAATACCTATGTTAGACAAATTATCTTAATCCTACTCTTTTCTATTAGTGTTGATACCCTTAAATTTCCTCCTATAATTTTTTTGTATTGTCAATTCCTTCCTCTTAATTTTTATTTTTTTTCTTTTATATTTTAATTTAGATGGGACCTTAAAAATCATCATAAGAGAAATTAAGTGTCTCAGATCATTTTTTTCAGACAAGGGAATATATTTTCATCTATACTCAATAATGTGCTTGTCTTCCTCCACTGCCTTATAAACTCATTAAATGAGCTGACTAATTTTTTAAAGGGCTGTAAGTACTAAGACCTTGACATCACTTTATTGCACCCACACTGACTCTGCAGCCCTCTCCTCCACCGATTTCGAACCAGCTAGAGCGACCTTAGGGCTCAGCAAAGGCCCTGATACTGACAGTGTGAAAGAGCAATGGTGGAGTGAATACTTCACGTTCATGACTGCCCAGCCTCACGTTAATCGCCTTGCTCACTGTGAGTGAAGAATGTGCCTTACCACCTGCTTTTGCAGCACTGGCACCGTGGAACCAGCTTCACTAAACAGATGCACTTCTGTGGGACTTCCATTTATAAAAGGGCAATGTGAGAAGGGAGAACACATCTTTTATGAAGCATGGAAAAGTCAGTTCCCTTGGGGAAGCTTCTGGCATCATCCTCCAGCATCAAGGTTGTAAGTTGCTGGTTTCTGAGTCTCAGCAGAGGGTTCTTTTTGCTTCAGCAACTCCCAGTTTCTGTGCATTTTTCCTGCTTCTATCCCTGACCTTCTCAACCTCTTGAAAGTTCTCTGAGCTATCAAATATCCTTTAATATATCCCATTTCTGTTTAAACCGCTCAAAGTGGGTTCTGTGGTTTGCCACCAGAAATGGTGACTGATATACTTGAACAATTAAAAAATAAAATAAAAAAATAAAACATGCAAAAAAATGAAGCACTGCAGATAAGCATCCTCTTCAGTAGGATCTGTACTGCACACAGTGAGCAAAGGACAGCAGAAATAAATTCATCACGTCTGCTCCAACACTGCCTACTTGGAGTTCAGCTATGAATTCAGATCACCTTTACTTTCATTCTTAAATGAAAACAAAGATCTCATCTAAAACTATTGCTTCTGGTTTTTCATAGAATGTAAAGTAATGTTAAGTAATTAACCTTATGGGTAAGGAAATTTAAAAAGGCAATGTAGTTTTGTATGGCAGTAGGATCTGTTCAGTTTAATGAAGGATATTAAAAGAAATTACCCTGAAATAGTTTCCTCAACTGTAGGATTATCGACATTTTTGGACCAGATAATTATTCATTGTGACCAGCTATCCTATGTGTGCTACTGGTCTCTATGCATTAAATGCTGGTAGAATCCTTGCCCAGTAATTGTTAAAACTAAAAATATCTCCACACATAGCCAACTGTCCCTACTATGGCAAGGGGGCAAATATTCAGAACCCCTGGTAGAGAAACAAAGAATGGTAAGTTCATGAAAAGAACACTACCCACTGCCTTTCCCGTGCATACTGAGATTATTGACCATGTTTCACAGCACTATTTCCTCTTCATTCTGATGTGGCTCAGAATCCTTCTCAAGATGCACTCCAAGCAGTTACCATTAATTAATAGGAGTTGACATGTAAAGCAAAACCTTACTGACATCTCTGTTGTAGTTTGCTTCTTCACTAGTGCCTGACTTTCCTAACTCCCAATTCTATATGCATTACACTCTTCTGTTAAAACCAACCTTTGCCTTGAACCTAAATTATTTAGTCAAATTGGGAAAAGAATATACAGGACTTATTGATTCTCCAATGATTTGTTCATGATTCGTTCTGCTTCTCTCACGTATTCAGGCAATAAATTGGTCAGAAAACCTTGCAAGATGGCAAGAAAGGTAAGGACCAGTTCACTGAAGCTCCATAGCAATGAAATCAACACAACTGAGGGCCGTGTGCTAGGCAGTGTGAAGAGTTTGGCAGCAGAGAGTTAACGAAAAAAGGTTAACCAAAAGAGAATAATCAAGAAAGGTTTGCCAGTTCGGTTATTATGACCTTGTATTTTGAACTTTCAATCCATTATTCAAATCTATAATAGAAACCAGTTTAAAAATGTTTATCTCAATTTCACAAAACTGTTAAGATGTCCACATGGATTATATATACAGACATATAGGTAATATAGAGGGTGGGACAAAAGTAGGTTTACAGTTGCTCATATGGAAAATAATACAATAATTAATAAATAATAATACAAGAATAAACTCTATGTTCCATGTACTCACAACTATAAACCTATTTTTGCCCATCCTGTATATTTAAATCAGTTATACACACACACGCACATACTTACGTATGTTTGAGATGATTTATTAGATGTATATGGACCTCTTTCAGTTCTACGGAACAAATGTCTTTTTAAAATGCATCATATTCAAATGTTTCCTCCAGTATGATTTTAGAGCACCCAAATTGGCATTTTGGAAAGCTAAGAAAAGAAAAAAAACTTCTGTAAGTTGGCCTCTTTAAATTTTAAAATCTTATGGTAGAATGGCCATTGGCATGAACTATAAAAGCAGAGATATTTGGGCCCGACCCACAGTCTTTGTTAGACTCTGACTCAAATTTCATTAGTAATTAAAATGTTATATATCATTTTTGTGTAGTTAGAGTAACAGAAATCATTATACCTGTTGCTATTCTATTTTACAAAGGGATATTAATCTCTTGACAGTTATATTACCTGAGAAAATGTTTGTAACACAAAAAAATAAAGTTTTTTAATTCCCTTTCCTTGGCTGCTTGGTTTACACAGTGCATTTTACATCTTTCTGCACATAATTCTTGGACTTACTGTCATCATGATCAATGACTTGATAGAAACTCTCATTTTCAATATTAAATCAATCAATGATTTGCACAAATCATCTGAAAACTAACAAGTTGTAGGTTTTTCCAAAAGCAGGATCTTTTGAAACCAGGTCATAAGAAGCACTGTAAAGCAATTACCACCTGTCATTGCTCAGAACCTGTGCCAGCTGTCCTTCCTGCACTGAGAAAGACATTAAAGGGCCAAGAGTCAACCTAGAACCAGGGGAAGGAGGCAGGACATCAACAGGTGATGGGGAGCCAGTTTCTTGCATCACCTCCTGGCTTCTTACTAACCACTTCAGCCAAGAAGCCTTGCTGAGGCTTACTAGTGGGTGGAAAAGAAGAGGAAAATTGAGAGAGGATGGGCTTATTTGACATGTGACCATGCCTAGCCTACCTTTATTGGTGAAAACCCTCCGGAGTGCTAGTATGAATCTTTTAGAGAAGGACCTCATTAATCCATTCCATGCAAATATGTAGAGTTCTAGCTATATGTCAAGCTTGGCACTAGGTTCCATACCTATAGTATAAAAGGATAGTCATCCCTGCCTTCATGGAAGTAAAACTTCTGTTAATGACACATTATTGCATTGATGTTATTCTGCAAAACTATGAGGGGAAAGGTAATCTTTCATATCATTTTATACATGAAAATTCTCAGGAGAGAAATATCAAATATGAAGGTCTAGAGTCAATGGCCAGTATCCAGGAAAGATAATTTCCAGAGGATCCTAAGTGTATGTACCATAGTTCTGTACCATCGGTACCCAGAGTTCTCCAGTGTACGTACCATATGTCTTACTACCTGAGACGGTCTTGGATTATGCCTACCTGTCTGAAGTACCATTATCTTACTAGAGATGGGGATTACTAGAATAAATTAAATAAGGAAACAAGAAAATGAAACACAACGTGTAGAATCAAATTAAGAGTGCTGAAGGTGGCAATTAAAAGAATGTGACAACGTGGCAAGGGAAAAAGAAAGGAAAGTCTGAATAATCAATGAATTAGACATGGTGCTCTGCCCACAAAGAATATATTTGACACTAATGAGAAGTAAAATGAATAATGCGACAGGAATTCTTTTCATCCGCATGATAAAAACGTAACCCCCTGGGTCCACGTCTCAAGCTTAGCTCTGTGGAAATTAACACTCCCGTGTGGGCCTGCGTAAAAATCGTGCTCTTGGAAAAAGGAATTCCTTTAAGAGAAATTGGATTAACTTACTTCCTAGGACTTGTTACTTGCTGGGACCCTTCCCCCGGAACCAAGGGATTATGCTAATGGTTGCCCGGAACATCTTGCATTGCTAATGAATAGCCATTCCCATTTTGCTGTATCGGGAGCTTCCCAATAAAAACCCGGCTAAGCCACGCTCGAGGCTTTTTTCCTGGGACGAGAGGAATCAAGCCACGTGGCCCCGGATTCTTTCCCCCCCGCGTGTCTCAGTGTGAGATTATTTCACGCATTCGGTTACGGTCATCCACGGGTTCCGGCAGGTCCGATTTACCCCACGACAGAATAATTTCCCAACATTAGCTATTTAACAGAGGAACAGACCTAAAATAGTGTGCTTTATTCACACAGAGCTTATTTACAAAGAATTGAGAAAAATGTTGACTGCTGACCTCTAAAATCTCAAATATCAAAATTACATTATTATGATACAATTAAATAGACAAGGGGGAACTAGAATAATCATAAAATGTGGGAAAATTCACTATTGCTCTTGGGTATGCAAAACTTTTTCTGGATTTTACCTTAAAGTGAATAGAAAATTAGACTATTTAATCACTTTGCTCAATGATACAAATCCATGAAGATGGATGGTAAGTATCAGAGGGCTCCCTGAAGTCAATTTTCTTAACAATTAATCTAAGTTAAGTTTAACTCCCTTGTGTAGAAAATGGAAGTCTATTGAAAAGTACACAGATTTGTGTTGTAATTAAGTATGAAAAAAGAGATGGGCAAAGATTAAGGCAATCAATGTGACTAGAATATGAGGCGTCTCATTAATCACGCTCCAGCCAGATTTCAACATTAACAAAATGCATCATCTTTAATTTCATAGTTACCATCCAATCCAAATAGAACAAAACATACAATTAAGCCACTTAAAATAGTTGAATTAGGTCATTGCGTTTTTTTGGTCAAACCCTTTCCTTTAAAAGACAATGGATTTCTTCATAGGAAACTCCCGTTGGCAGGTCTACTTTTGAATACTGCCCATTGATTTTTTGGATCTTCCATAAGGGAAAGTGCCCAACTACCCTGAAATAGACACTTTTTTCTTGAAGTAGTACTATTAGATTATAAGATACAAGATTTTCCACTGTTACTGAGCTCACAGGGAAAGCTTTCAACAGCTCATCGCAGCGTGTTTGCTATTGGTTTTTTAGACAAACAGTTTATCAGAGTAAGAAAGTACCTTTCCATTCCTGGCTAATGAAGAATTTTATATATGTATTTTAATTTACTCTTACATGTTTCCTCATTACATGATCATATGATTTTTCCTTTCATCTGTTAATATAAATTACATCCATTGATTTTATTTTTTTATTTTATAATATCTTTATTATTTATAGCACAGCTTATTATTAACACATAGCTTATCATCATTAGGGCATCACTACAGATATGTTTGTGTTTATTACTGTTATAATTTGAAAATAGATTTTTTTTTCCTTCTTATAAATTTTCTTGTTGTTCAAGCACAGTTTTCTGCCTTTTCCCCCCACTGATTTTAAAACCTTAAACTGCCCTTGTGTTATTTATATGTGAACCCAACTTGGTTATAACATGTTTTGTTTCCATAAATCAACAGCTATCAGTTTTTTTATATTTTTTTAGGATTTTTGGAATCAAAGAGATTTACTTGTAGGTGCCTCTATATGCATTTGTTCTCCTTCTCAGATTTTGTATCGAGATGCTGCTGCCCTCACAAAGAAAGCTGGGATGTGATGACTCTTTTTCAACTCTGGAAGTTTATGTAATATTTCTATTGTTTTTCCTTAATTGTTTGGTAAAAATTCACAGTGAAATGTTACTGTTGGGGAAACTGGGTGAACACACACAGGACTCTAATACTTTTATGATCCCTACACGTCTAAATTATTTCAAAAGAAATTTTTTTTAATTCACTGGTGACATTTCCAGTTTCCATTTCTACAGGTAAGGAGATTGGAAATTCCCATTCCATCCTAATAAGAAGTAAAAAGTAAAACAGACTGAAAAATCAAAAACTCTTCTTGGATATTTAAGGGGAGGCAGATATAGGACAAATCTCTGCTCCCAAAACTAAAGTCAGGTGCTTCACTTCAAGATCAAGTATAAAATAGAAAAACCTGAACTTTAATCGACAAACTGCTGGAGCTTCAGTGTATACAATTTTGATAGTTAGAAGTTCTGAAGAGACCCAGTCATGGAGGGAGTAGGTAGGGGTGACAATATTGTAAAATATACCTCCAGGAGTCTAACCAGATTCCCACAGTAAATATCAGTGAAAATTCTCCTCCTACTTCTACCAGGCGGAGGGGAAGAGGAACTATTTTGAAATACACTGGAACAGTCTGCTCTTCCTAAAAAGACTGCCCTCCAGGGAAACTAGCTAGCCAGAGCCTAACTTGCTACAGTATTATCAGAATCTAACCTGTAGGAAGGAAAATACCCAACTCCAACTCACGTTAGCCAACTTATCCTATCTATGGGACAGAAAAAAATAAAAAACATTTGTCAAGCCCACTGTCCAGAGGCATAGGCTCACTAAAAGACTGAGACCAAATCACAAAACTGTACAGCTCTCCCTCTGTCCCAACAGCTCACCACCACATTACTAAAGGCCTATTTATAGGAGTTCCTCTTACCCGATACATCATGTCTCGCAAGAAAAAAATTACACAGCATACCAAAAGGCAAAAAACACATTTGAAAGAGACAGAGCAAGCATCAGAACCAGGTAAGCTGGAATTATCAGACCAGGAATTTTAAAAACTATGATTAATATGCTAAGGGCTCTAATGGATAAAGCAGACAGCATGCAACCACAGATGGGCAATGTAAGCAGAGAGGCGGAATATGAAGAGCCAAGAAGAAATATTAGCAATAAACTGCACTGTAACTGAAATGAAGAATGGCTTTGATGGGCTTCTTAGTAGACTGGACACAACTGAGAAAACAATCTCTGGGGTAGAAGATACATAAATAAAATCCTAGAAAACCCAAAAGAGAACAAAGATTAGAAAAACATAACAGAATATCCAAGAACCGTGAGGCACCTCAGAAGAGTATAACCTATGCAGAATGGGAATACCAGAAGAGAGAATAAGGAACAGAAGACATATTTAAAATAATGACTGAAAATTTCCCCAAATTAATGTCAGACACCAAACCACAGATCTAAGAAGCTCAGAGGACACCAAGTAGAATAAGCACCAAAACAATACCAAAACAAGAACAACACCCAAAAACTACATGTAAGCAAATCATTTCCAAACAGAAAATCAAAAATAAAGGGAAAAATCCACAAAGAATCAAGAGAGGGGAAAAACACCTTCCCTACAGAAGAACAATATAAGAAATAGATCTAACTCCTCAGAAATCAGCAAGCAAGAAAATACTGGAGTAAAATATTTAAAGTATTGAGAGAGGCAAAAAAAGCCAACCAAGAATGCTGTGCCCTGTGAAATTATTTTTCCAAAGTGAAGGAAAAATAAAAACATTCTCAGACAAAAAGAAACTGATGAAATTTGTTGACAGTATACTGGCCTTGCAAGAAAAATGAAAGTTCTTTAGAGCAGTAAAATAATATAGAAAAGAATTCAGATCTATGTAAAATAAGGAAGAGCATCAAAAGAGTAAATAAAAGTAAAATAAAAACTTTTTACCTTTCTTATTCTTGACATAACAGATAAAAGTTTGTCAAAATAATAGTATCAACAATGCATTCTATTATGTAGGCTTACATATATACCATACACAGATAGATATAAATATAATTATATGCTTACATAGAAGTGAAATGATTGGTGGCAATGATACAAGGTACGAAAGGAAGGAATTAGAATTATTTTGGTACTATGAACAATTCATACTACTGATGTAGTGGTTATGTGAAAGGGGATTTAGATAGTGGTAAATTTATAAAAAAAATAACTCCAGGGCAATCACTAAAAAAAGTAATAAAAGAAGTGTAATTTATATGATTAAAAGGAGAGAAACAGAAACAGATAAAATGCTCAATTAAACCACAAAAGACAAAAAGAGTACAAGATAAAAATAGGAACAATGAATAGGAGCAACAAATAGAAAACAGTAGTGAATATAATAGACATTAATACAACCATACTGATAATCACTTTGAATGTCAATGGTCTAAATGCACCAATTAAAAGAAAGCGATTGTCAGAGTGAATCATAATATCCAACTATATGTTGTCTACAAGAAACTCACTTTAAATATAAGTACACACATAGATTAAAAGTAACTGAGTAGAAAAAAATATGTCATGCTTACTTTTAAAAGAAAGCATTAATTTAAAATACCGATTTCAAAGAGAGCTCACCTCAGAGCAAGGAAAGTTATCAGGAATAAATAAGGGCATCACCTAATGATAAAGGGGTCAATTCTCAAAGAAAACATAACAATACTTATCAATACGCATGCACCTAACAACAGGGCACCAAACTACGTGAAGCAAAAACTAGTAGGGCAGCAAAGAGATATAGATGATTCCACCATCATTGTTGGACACTTCAACACCCCTGGTCAGAAATGGAGGGACCCAGCAGGCAGAAAGTCACAAAGAACATAGTTTAACTGAACAGTACTACGATCACCTGGATGTAATTGACATCTACAGACAACTTCATCCAACAACAGCAGAACACACATTTTTTTCAAGCCCACATAGAACATTCACCAAGGTAGACCACAAAACACACTTTAACAACTTTAAATCACACAACGTCTGCTCTCAGACTACAATGGAATTAAACTAGAAATCAATAATAGTAAGATAACTAGAAAATACCAAAATGCATGGAGATTTAACATTACACTTTTAAGTAACACAGAAAAGGCATCTCAAATGCAATTTAAAAAGTATTTTGAATTCAATTAAAATAAAAACAAAATTAAGAAATTAGAGCCCTGGCTGGTGTGGCTCAGGGGATTGAGTGCCAGTCTACAAACCAAAGGGTTACAGGGCACATGCCTGTCTATAAATAAATAAAATCTTTAAAAAAAAAAGAAAGAAAAGAAATTAGAAAAATTAAATCCAAAGTAAGCAGAAGAAAATAAATAAGAAGAATTAGAACAACAACAAAAAAAAGAACAATGAAATTAAAAGAGTAATAGACAAAAACAATGGAAACAAATACTGATTCTTAAAAAAGATCAATAAAATTGAAACTACAAGGTTAAGAAAGAAAGAGTGAAGACACAAATCACCAATATCAAAAATGAAAAAAGGGATATCACTATAGATTCCATGGATATTAACATAATAAAGGAATATTATGAACACCATGTCCACATATTTGATAATTTGAATGAAATGAACCAATTTTGTTAATGATATAATCTGCCAAAACTCATACAAGAAATCAGACAGTCTGGACAAGCTTGTATCTACTAAAGAAATTAAACCAATAATTTAAAAACTTTCCAAACACCAGGACCAGAATTCACTGGTGAATCCTACCAAATATTTAAGGAAGAAATTATACCAATTCTCTAAAAACCTTTTCAGAGGATAAAAGCAGAGGGAATACTTCCTAATTCTCTGAGACCAGCATTTCTTTAATACCAAAAATAAGAAAAGATAAAAGAAATAAAAGAAATTTACAAGCTAATATCTATTATGAATAAAGATGCAAAATTCTCAAGAAAATATCTGCAAATCAAGTCCAACAATGTGTTTTTAAAAACTATACACCACAACCAAGTTTGATTAATCCTGGGTATACAAGGCTGGTTCAACTTGAAAATCAATTAATATAATCCATCACATCAACAGTTTAAAAAAGAAAAATCATATGATCAATAGATGCTGAAAAAGCATTTGACAAAATCCAATGCTCATTCACAATAAAAAAAAACTTTCTGTAAACTAGCAACAGAGTGCAACTTCATAAATTTAATAAAGAATATATACAAAACCCAACAGCTAACATTATACTTAATGATGAGAAATTAAAAGATTTTCCTTAAGTCCAAGGAAGAATGCCACCAGCTGTCCACTCCTTTTTGACATAATACTGGAAGTTCTAGCAAATGCAATAAGATGAGAACAGAAAATAAAAGGTATTCAAATTGGGTAGGAATAAACAAAACTGTTGCTCAGAGATGACATGATTATCTATATAGAAAATCAGAATATAAATGACAAAAAATTCCTGGAATTACTAATTAATTAGAGCAAGATTGCAGGATACAAGGTTAATATACAGATATCAATTGCTTTCCTATATACCAGCAATGAAAAAGTGAAATTTGAAATTAAAAACACAGAAGCATTTACTTTAGCACACTTCAAAAAATGAAATGTTTACATATAAATCTAATGAAATATGTACAAGACCCACATAAGGCAAACTACAAAACTCTGATGAATAAAATCAAAAAAGAACTAAATAAGTGGAGAGATATTCCCTGTTCATTTAAAAAAGACTTAATATTTTCAAGATGTCAGTTCTCAACTTAATCTAAGATTCAGTGCAATCCCAATCAAAATTCCAGCAAGTTAATTTTGTGGATATTGA
The DNA here is from genome assembly GCA_004026765.1 of Micronycteris hirsuta. Taxonomy (NCBI): domain Eukaryota; kingdom Metazoa; phylum Chordata; class Mammalia; order Chiroptera; family Phyllostomidae; genus Micronycteris; species Micronycteris hirsuta. Next base: position 110,781 of record PVJI01001948.1, on the reverse strand, counting down.
CACACTGGATCTAGTTTATATGGAGAGGCAAAGTATCCAGCATAACCAGCACGATACTGGTGGAGAAGAACAAAGCTGGGGGACAGCCACTGTCAGACTTCAAGACTTACTATAAAGCTACAGTAATCAAGATGGTCTGATGTTGGTGAGAGATTAGAAAAGTAGAACAATGGAATCAAATAGAATCCAGAAATAGGTCCACACAAATATAGTCAACTGCTCTTTGACAAAGGAGTAAAGATAAATCAATGGAATGAAGATAGTCTTTTCAACAACTGGTGCTAGAACAACTGGATATCCACATGCAACAAAAGAGAACCAAGAAAGACTTTATACCCTTCACACAAACTCAAAATGGATCACAGACTTACATGTAAAACACAAAACTATAAAACTCCTAGAAGAAAACACAGGAAGTACCTTAAGTATGGGAATGCCTTTTTACAAAACCTAAAGAATGATTCATGAAAGAAAGAACTGATAAGCTAGACATCATTAAAATTCAAATTTTTCTACTTTGCTAAAGACACTGTCAAGAGAAAATACTGGCAAAAGAAGTCGCTGATAAAGGACTAATATCCAAAATGTACAAAAAAACTTTTAAAACTCAACAATAAGAAAAATAATAACCTTATTTTTAAAATGGGCAAAATACCTGTTAGAATGGCCAAAATCCAAAATATTAATAACACCAAATGCTGGCAAGGATGTGGGGCAACAGGAATTCCTATTCATTGCTGATGGGAATGAAGAATGGTACAGCTACTTTGCAAGACAGTTTGGCAGTTCCTTAGAAAACTGAACACCTCTTATACTATCCAGCAATTGCGTTCTTTGTTATTGACCCAAAGGAGTTGAAAAGTATCTTCACTCAAAAACGCGCACATGATATTTATATTAGCTTAATTCATAAATGCCAAAAATTGGAGAAAAGCAAGATGTCCTTGGTAGGTGAGTGAATAAATAAACTGGCACATCCAGACAATGCAATATTATTCAGGACTAAAAAGAAATGAGATATCAAGCCATCAACAGACCTGGGAGAATCTTTATTGCACATTACTAAGTAAAATAAGCCAATCTGAAAAGCTGCACAGTGTATGACTCCAACTATGTATGTGTGCTTATGTCTGCATGAGTCTCCGTTGCAACAATTTTTCAATATACTGTCCAATTGCTATCTTAGAAAGAGTGTATCAAATGTATAACCCCCTTTCTGGATATGCTGACCTTCAGGGAAAAACCTAATGAGGAGAGTTAATAGGTACTCCTACCTGATCAAACTGTCTCCAGCCAATTAAGGGCTTGGGTAGGACACTGGCCACCCCTAAATTAATTGCAGTGTGGCTGAGTTGCTTCCAAATAGATTTGAATGTGCCTGATAATAAACCAGGGGCTGACAAGAATTACTTTTGATATTTAAATACATTTTTAACTCTATCCTTTTAGCATCCTTTAATGGAGAACCTCTATTCAGATTCTTCTTGCACTTCGAATTCTGATAGTTTTATATATTTTGGTAAAAAGGGGGTGAGCTAGTTATTTACCTGAGTAAGGCATAAGCTGAGTCTCACCTTGTATTCCCACAAATACATGTCATTGGAAAGTATAACAAAGAAATCACAGTAGAGTAAGAAAAACACCATATAAATCCCAAAGAACTAAGATAGAAACATGAAAAATAAAAGCTACAACCTGAAATAGTTCATTGTTAAAGTAGACAAACTTCATTCCCATATTCAATATGTCTAAATGTTTCTAATAAAATAATGTTAGGGGGGAGAATTCATTGAACATAAAGAGATAAAAGTCATCTTTTCTAAGCTTTTCCTCTTTAATAAAATGTTTTGTTTCCATTTCATTGCCTCCATAATAAGCTATGGCACATATGAGGTTTTGAAAATTCTTGAGCATAATTTTTTTAAAGATTTTATTTATTTATTTTTAGAGAGAGGAGAAGGGAGGGAGAAAGAGAGGGAGAAACAGCAATGTGTGGTTGCCTCTCACATGGCTCTCACCGGGATCTGGCCCACAACCCAGACATGTGCCCTGACTAGGAATGGAACCGGGACCACTTGGTTCCCAGCCGGCACTCAATCCACTTGAGCATAATTTTTTAATCTTCACCCAAGGATACATTTATTAATTTGAGAGAGAGAGAAAGGGGGAGAAAGAGAAAGAAAAAGAGAGAGAGGGAGAGAGAGATCAGTCAGTTGCCTTCTACATGCACCCCAACTGAGGACCAACCCCACAACCTAAGTATATGCCTTGACTGGAAATCAAACCTGTGATCTTTGAGCACATGGGATGATGCTCCAACCAACCAAGCCAGACCGGTCAGGGCTTGAGCATAATTTTTGTATGCAGAAAAGATGATTTGGAGGTTTATTTTGTGTTTAGCCAAGTAATGTTGAATTTGATAATATTAAATCCTGTTACCTAACAGGGTTTAGTGGTTACTTTTAAGGGACCTTTGAATAATACTATTACCACAAACGAATTCATTATAACATCTTAAACATTTTAACTGCATTTAAATATTCAGATTCTTTATTTCACTTTTAAGTATTTCAACTCTCTGAGCATCTAACCACTTTAATTCATATAGATTTAAAATTGAAATTTTCTAAGATGTAAACTCTTAAACAATCCAATTTTATATACAAACAAAAAATTAAATGATTATTGAACCATAAATTTTAAGACTGAACATTTTCTGCATTCAGATAATCTAAATATTTATAAATATTACAAACTATAAAACACTAAACTAGTACATATTTTTTAACAAAATGATATTAATACTATGATTTTGACTTTAGTAAATACTTTAAAACATTTTATACTTTATACTTATGTTCTAAACATTATTGAAATTAAGAGATATCAAATCACTGAGGAAAAGAATCCCCAGTCAATTTAAGCTCTTTTCTATTAAAGATTCATGCCAAGCATAGTATTTGGAATTATATAAAATATTGTATCATACCATATAATTCTAATGGTTGCCTCTCCAGTGTCCTAGAGGATATAAGGATGAGAATTTTAGTCAAGGGTATGCCTGGAATTTTATTGTAGACATAAATGGGTGCTTTAACCTCTCTTTATAGCTGCTATGTCAATTAACTCACAATTATAAGAAGGAGTGGTGTTAGTGCAAGACACCACCAGATTCATAATATATGTAGAAGTCTCCAACTCCAAACTGGGTGGCTGGTCTCTAGTTTAGATTTCTGCTATTTCTTTGGCTCTTAATAGTTATAAATATCTTCTACCTGGGCATAACTTTAAACTTGGCAGAGTCCAACATTCCTATCATCCTATATTGGGATTGTAAAACCATTATAGATTTTAAATAATAGCTTGATAAAATCTGAATATTTTTTCATGGCTTTATCAGACAATTCAGCGATGACTTCCATGGTTGGTCTAACAAGAGTCTGTCATCAGCAGCTTGCAGATACCTCGAGTGGTACCTCACATTGAACTAGGTCTTCTAAAATGGACGTATCATTTCCACTATGGTTATGCCCAACTGAATTTGAGTGTAGCTATTCAGTAGCATGATTACATTTCCAGCTATCTAAGTAACTTTAAACCCACCATCACTGAAATATCAAGATAAGAGTCAAATGCTTAATTTTCCTGCCTACTCAACAATTGTACACCTGAAACAAATTCAAATATGATAGCCTAATGCCACTATTACTAAAAAAGTTTCCAGTAATTTCTATTTAAGGTTTACATTTGAAACTTAGGGTGCCTTCAAGTATCCCAACAATGATGCATAATCTCTACACCTTAGAGACAGAGGCTTATCGATGTTTCCATGATTAGACAATAATGTATTTTTATGACGATTTTAAAAGAAAAGGCATTCACGTTTACGTAAATACCCATATTTTTTGTGGTTCAAAAAAATCCCAAAACATTAAATCAAGCCTCTTACCATTTTAAGTTCAGTACTGCGAATGATACGCATGTGTGGTACAGATCTCTGGAATGTTATCGTCTTGCATGACAGAAACTCCACACCTATTGAACAGTGACTTCCATTTTCCTTCGCCTTCCGCAGCAACCATCATTCTACTTTCTCCTTCTATGAGTTTGACTACTTAACATACCTCATGTAGGTGAAATCATGTAGTATTTGTCTTTCTGTGACTGATATTTCACTTAGCATGATGTCTTCAACGCTCATCCATGTTGTAGCATGTTATAGGATCTCCTTTTTTAAGGCTGAATACTATTTAATTGCATGTATGTATCACATTCTATTTATCCAATTATCCATCATGGAGATTTAGGTTGCTTCGACCTCATTAGCATTATTTTAAAATATGTTTATAAGAATATAAATAAAAAGTACAATGACTAGTGAAAACAATGGTACCACTGGTGATAACAGTGGGTGCTTGAAGCATCAAACTGAGTCGGAGGAGAAAGAGGATCACGATCTCGGTAATTTTTAATCCACTAAATTCTAGAAAAGTCAATGTTGTCCTGCTCCAGAAAAATGGACGTTGTAATTACATTTTGTTGAAGAGCAGGTTCCTTGTTTCTTCTCGGGGGGGGGGAATGTATTATTTGAAGCACAATGCAGATTTTGAAGAAGCAGGGGATCATCTGATCTCAGTCTCTGTTACAGAACTGGGCATGCATTTTGCCTCCCAAGCAAATGGACTTTGAGCCTGAATTCAGTGTTCCTGTGGGCAGAACTTGTGGTTCATCTCCCCAGCTGTTTCTGAGAAGGGAGGTGATGTGTGTTTGAGGAGCTGAAAACACAGGTCACGCTGGACCCAAATTAAATACAAACCTTAAAACAATGAGCCTCTGTCTGAATGCAGGTCTGCTGGCTCCCAGAGCGGCATCTCAGTCAGCCTCTTTTCTGTAGCTGTCCTGAGCTGCTGTGTCTGAGGCAAGGAAGGAATATTCACGATCTTAGCTTGCAGCGTTAGATACTCAGGCCTGGTGCCCAAGGCAGAGATACGGAAAACCTGCGTTGTCTCCATTGCTGTAAGGGAAACTGGATCACCTGGGAGTCGGATATGACCCTGTCCCTTCCGATTAGCACACATGGCAATTTGGATTCCTCTATTCCCTGTTCTCAACACTGTAAGATTCTCATTGTCAAGATTTCCATTTCTTTCTCTTGTTGAGGGAAATTATTCAAAACATGAAATAGGCAGAAAGGATATCTTCATATTCGTGTTCATTGTTTGACAACCCAACCAAGGATTCTATCGTTCTATAGGTTAGGAGTCAGCAAAGTTCCCTTTAAAGGGTCGGAAGACACAGGCCTTAGGGCTACCCAGGCTCTCTGTCCTGATTATTCAGCTCTGCCATTGAAGCACAAAAGCACCAAGAACACTTAAACAAAATGAAAATAGCTTTGTTCCCAAGTCACTTTATTTTTTTAAATGTATTTATTTAACAAAGGTGGCCTGTGGATTTTGTTCCACGGTAATTTGACAACCTTTGTTCTAGTAAAGGAAAATTAACCCTGTCTGATTTCTATTTGTACTTGATAAGGGCCCAGGTTACAAGTTAACTTGGTAGATGCTGGTCCTACAGAGTTGTAAATTACTTTTTTAAAAATGGAATAGACAAGCCAAAATGGTTAGGATATTACTCAGTAGTATTTTAAACAGTTTTGATTCTAACTTCAAAAGAAAAACCTGATTTCCGTATGCCTCTCCCGATGGGCTACACACACCCTTGACGCTCAAAGGTTCTTTGAACCAGCTGTGCCATCGTTCCTGGTCCCCTAATTAATGAAGTGCATAAATGAACCAGGGTTAATTCCACATTTATTTGAGAATCATGTTTTTAGACTTCTGAAAATTAAACACTTAAGATCTATCTAGATTTGAGGCAAACATACCAGCATTCTATCATCAGCACCAAGGACAAGTAACACAAACACTCAGGGCAAAAAGGCCATCGGTATGTGTGGCCCTTATCCTGACCCACAGACAAGCTCACGAGCCTCCCCTGAGATTATACTGACCTTCCCTAGATTCCCGATGCCCCCTCCGCATGCCCTATGTCTTTGGAGTCAATTACCTAAAAAAAAAAAACACATTTTTTTAACATCTGTAAAATGAGGCAATTGGCCAATATAAAACTCTAAGGTATTTCCCAGCTCTGCTACTCTATATGAACTGCCTGCTTGTAGCAAAGCCGATTACCCAAAATTCTCTCCTCTGACTTCACCCACCCACACACGAAGGAATACGGGTTTAATTAGGAGAGGGACATATGCAAATTACCTGAAAATTTTCTAGCTTGAAAAATAAATAAAATAATGTTAGTTTGGTGATAATTTCTTATATAAAAAGTAGCTCTCCATTAGTTCTGACCTGTACGCACAATCGAGATTGTATCACATTGATTTTGGGGAGCATCTCAAAGGCACATCTACCACCTTCAACTCTGTACCTTCAACAGCTGACTTCCTCTGATTCCTGTCATGTCTTCAAGCATCATTTCTATACAGATAGATAATGTCCCATCTCTTCCAAGCACCAGCCCCATCTGCAAAGGCCTTTGAACATCTTCATCCTCCAAGCTTACTCTTCTTCCTGACCTGCCCATTATGGCACTACCGTCACGTACGTGGCTCATAAACATTACATCTTGTGTATCTGAGTTTGCCTTCTAGTTACACTTACTTAATGAGAGCCTAGGAAGTTGTGTTCTGACTGCCCAGCATCCTTTTCACCTTCTTTGGTAACCACCTTCTGGGTGATTATTTTCCCACATTTGGTCCAGTCCTGGAGAGGCTATAAATCAAGGCGTTTGGCCTTCCCTGTCAAGCTTGTGGGCACATTACTGATGCTGGACAAATTGGACTTTCTGACTTGGGACTCTGTACCTTGAACTGAGCAATGAGAGGATAAAAAAATAATGACTGGAGTGCTCCCATTTCAACCTTACATCCCCACCAAAATGGTTACATAGTCGATATTCCTGAGGTCACTGGAAGGCCTGGCTTTATCCATCGTGATTCTGATGTTTCTTTCATTCCACCTTTTGTCTTTCCCTGCAGCCCTGTACCCCCTCCGAGTTCTTCTAATGAATATTATTTCTGCCTTAGTTAACAGAAATGAATTCTGTTGCTTGAAACTAAAGAACCCTAACATCTATCTTTAACCTCTAAGAGTCAAAAACTAATGTCTAGCATTTAAAGTTTTCAGTAACTGTAATATAAAAGAATGCTTCAACTTCTGCTGGCCTTAATTATATATACTTTTACTTATATTTACTCTTTTAAACCCATTATAAATCAGAATTACTGCATGCTTCACTTCATTTCTGCTCTAAAAATCCAAATATTTATGCCCATCTTGTTCCAAAAATAATTTAAGATAATTTCACTTACACAGAAAAGTAAGACAGTAGAGGAAAAGCTAACGTGAAGGAGGTGGGCTTTTCTCACAAAGGAAGTTATGAAAAAAGCAAACTGAAAATTCCGTTATCTTGGCTACAGAATTAATTAATTCCCAAAACTTAGTTCAGTATTTTCGACCGTGGCTATCCCACGGACTCACTTGGGAAGATTTTTTTTAATGCAGACAGTCAGCTCTCATCAGAGACCAGCCTGACCTGAAGCGCTGGGCGTGGGACATGGCGCAGCATTTTGTGCAGCATTTTTTAAAAATGCTCCCAGCTGATTACGACGCACAATCAGACCGAGGTGTAAGAATCATGGAGCCCATCAATTATGCAAGACGCTTAAAATGAAATACTGGTCTTCAAATGATACTTGTTTAGTATAGAAAACTGTGTGTAGATTTGAGAACAAAAATATAAGCATGAAGGATTCAGTAAAATAAACTCTCTTGAAAAACATTAATACTCTACAATTATTTTCCCATCAAAATAGAACAGCGCCAAGTACATGCCTCTTCCAAGTACCAAATCTTTAAAACCAAAGCGACATTTTAAAACCACTTCTTCAAATAGCAACCGTCCGGTAGGCCGAGGGCCTGTTTTCGTTCATTTCCCGTTTCTGCTTGGTAGAGCTCATGGGATATTTCCAGAATCAATGGGTAATTAAGAATTGGGTGCCAGTTTAGGTATTTGATTTGGAAATTGAGTCTTTGAAAACCATCAATTCCAAATACAGGGCAAGCTCTTCTTATTATGCCATCCTGAAACTGGCAATAAGAAAATTCTGAAAACATTTATATTGTAAATGCAGGAACTGAGGGGTACAGGTGGAGCATACAGAGCTGCCAGGAAAAGTGAGACACCTGCTATGTCCTCGCGTACCCTTTGATGGGTGGGAAGGCAGAACAGCCCAGTCTGCTGTGTACGGCTCTGGGGAGCAGTTATAAATAAGTGTGATTAAAGAGCTCTGTTGAGAGGCTTTAGTTCAAGTGCATGCACAGTGGTCCCTGGCAGTAAGAAATTAAGCCCGGGAGGCCTAGACAGCTTTTTTTTTAAATGTAAAGGACCACTGGAAAAGTCACACACCTGCCATAATCAGTCATTAACACCTTAGGAGACATTACTTCATCAGATACAGAATTAACTGCTCATTCTACTCAGGTTGGCAGATGTCTATGGAAGTCCACTGTCTATGTAAAACCTTGCACTAGGCTCAGAGGCATCAGTCTCACACCCAGGTGTGAAAAAGGGTCACTAGAAAATCTTATTAAAAGACTTGGCTATAATAACAATTACACATGCTATCACGTAAAAATTGTTTAGAAATGTACCTAACAAATAGTTTGAGGTCTTCTTTTTGTTGTTGTTGTTTTCAAGCAAAAGTTCATTTAGAAAGTCACAAAGGTAGACGTGAGCCACGGAAGAAGTGAACCACCTGGGTGTGTGGGCTCAGGAAACAAGCTGCAGACATGAAGGGCCCCTGGAGCTTAGGAAAAAGAAAGCAAAGGTATGTATGCGCCTTAAAGGAAGAAAAGGGGGAGGAAAGGTGCAGGTGTGTTCCAAAAAGAGAGAGTGAGAGAGTGAGAGAGAGAGAGAGAGAGAGAGAGAGTACGCCATGCGGTCCTCTCCTGAGGGTTTCTAAGGTTGGGGATTTTAGGGGATGTCCCAGGGGAGGCTCCCAATAGCTTAAATAGAAGCCAACATTATTTTTTGTCAAACTCTTCTTAAGCAGTTACTGTGTGTCAGACATTGGACAAGATGCTGGAATTAATATTATATGTACAAGAGGATGCATTTCTTACAATCTAGTAACTCACAGTCAAGAAGAAAACAAGAGCATGCTCACAAATAATCAGAATGCTATGCTAAGCACAACATTGTAAGTAGTCTCTAATATGGACAGAAGCCCATTAAGTTAATTACCCTTTGGTAATGGCAAAGGCCGTGACTGATGTCTTTGCTACCACCCAACTTCCACAGGAGACATAAAAAGCCACCTTTGACCCATTCTCTCTACTCTCTCTAGCCCCACATGCCTGACTTCCCAATTCAATGCAGAGAGATCCTGCACATGTGTAGGATTAGGCTGGATTAGATTTGTCAAAGATAAACATAGTGCAGGAAACAGCACTTAGTATCTATTAGGTGTGGTTTCATCCTAAATTGTTTTTTTGTCCATCATTGGATGCTTGACATTTCTATCATTCTTCCTCTTATTATCTGGTGTTTACATAGACCCTTTCTTCAAAGAGCCACTACCACTTCTTCAAGTGTTACCTCCATCTGATTACATTCCTGAGAGACTAATTAGAGGCACTGACTGCTGTCACTTCGTCACTTCATGGAGGGAATATGAGATGGTGAGACATTAATATTTTGTCTCAGGGCGAAGACTTGAGACCAGAACTGTGAATGAAGGGTTCAGGACTTCACGTTCTGTTGTGCCATAGAAGTGAAAGATATACTATATACTACACAGGAGCACATGCTTCACTCACCTCAAAGGACAAAAATTGGGGGTGAAAATAATAATAAATGAAACCCAAAGAGAGGTCTTACTTTTCAGAAACCATGCCTCATCATCTAGGAGAGGAATCTTGTCTTCTTCAGGGGATCATCATAAACAAACTACAAAATAAAGATACAGATTTTGATTTTACCCGCAGGGTATAGCAGCTTCTACTACCTGATTCCTGTTCCTGCCAAGAAATGTTTATCCTTACCCTATTGCCTCCCATAATGTTTAACAAATGGTCTGGACTGGACCACCCAGCGGCTGCTGCTAAGAAGAAGAAGAAAGAAACAAGCTTTCCCGGATCCATATTTTTCAATACTGACAATCTCGGGAAGGAATGAGAATGGTATGTTAAAATATCGTGACTTTCCTCATTTAAAGGAAATTGCATCCAGAGTCTTACAGCACTCACATTAGTAGGTCTAGAGAAGTTAGATGGAAAATCGATTCGGTTTTCCCTCCCAGATAACTTCATCTCGCAGCCAATGCATCCACTTGAATACACTACTTAATCAGAACGAAAATGAAGGCCTGGGTCAACTGCCGGAACTCGTGGAAAGGAAATCCAGGCCTCCTCCTCAGCTCCCAGTTTACCACAAAAGCAACCGAAAATGTAGCAGTTTAGCCTTACCACCCAGCATATCTTCTTTCCAATTTGTGCATTTTTAGGAAATCCTACAAACATTTACAATCTGAGGTCACTGTGGAATAACATTTTCTAGATGTTGTTAGAAAGCATGTCTGGTTAGATTTAACCATATCGACTTGTTCCTTGAGTCAGAACATCTTTACTGTGAGAGACTCTCATAAAATGTAAGTCAGTATCCTGGGAAGCTTGAACAAAGGGTATAATGAAAGCCCAATTCCTGGGTCAGTCCAGGTGAAGTTCTATAAGAATTTAGTTGTATTTAGCTAAGGTTATGGTAAATTTTTTCTGGCTCATGGTCATCCCACAGTCGAAGGAATCCTAGTATATCAGCATACTTCCTAGACTTCTGTACTATCTCTACTACACAACTCAAGAATAAGGAATTATACCTCTGAAACCTAACATAATCATAAGCAGCCAGGCAATACCTGCTTAAATAATCTCATAACCACCATTTGCTTGTATTTCAATATATGTGACTTATAAACATTCACCGAATGCCTATGAGGATCTCTGGCTAAAACCTTACCTAGGTAATTCAGGGTTGAAATTCTAAGAGGGGGAACTGACGAAGACAACTGTCTTGTCTCCTTAGGTCTTCATATGAATATTAACCAATACCCAACCTAGAACAGAGAAATCAAGGTGCTTGCCACTGTGTCATTTTGATCAAGATCCAGACTACTGTTCCAATACTCACGGAAAGTGGGGGTACTCTGTATGGAGCAGGGCAATGGCAATTTATTTCCCTGATCAGCACACACCACTCAGTGCCTTGGCCAAGCCTTAGCAGAGTTAGCCATGACCAGTGAGGATGAGGCAGTAAGAGAGAGAAAAGAGAAACAGTTTGGCCTTTGGAGTCTTAGGAACTTGTATTGCTGTCCCAATAGCGATATCAGGCTTGAGCTTCCTGGGAATGATACGGATGTTCTAAGATTATCTCAGAAGAATACATTTTTAAATAAAGCTCATGCAAATTACACAAATAATTCTTCCATCACACCTGCTCAAAACCCTTTCTTGGTTTCAGCTTTTCCTCTTCATCTTAATAACAGATGTGTTATCAGGGTTAGTATTCCCTTAATTTAGCAAATTTCCACTTTAATTCAAAGACATTTTAGTTGCAGGTCTTCACCAATGTGTGAACTTCTAGCATCTTCTGACTTTAGTATCAACACTTTAGCAGAGAATGGACCTTCCTCCACATCTTGATTTTCAGGGTGTCTACGGCACCCCATCCCTACCATGCCCCATATGTAAACAGTATCTCTTATAGCCAAGGGGTTCTATCAACTGAGTCTTGGTTTGAAAAAGGAATTTGCGGATAATAGGGGTCTACAGCATTGTTTCACCTTGAAAAACAAGATATAAAAATACGAACCAGAGTAACACTCCCTCCAGATACCCATTGTTATGAAGGATTCAGACTTGATTCCCCTTCCTGACTAAAGCTCACCATTTAGCCAAGAAGCTCATTTTACAATATTCTCCTCATACATATCACTAAATGAGCTACTTGTATTTTCTTAACTGAAGGGTTTTCTACTAAACTGAAACAAAGGAGTCACTTCTAACACTCAACAGTCTACTTACTTTCTGGAGGCACTTAATTTCCTTAACTGGACTCAAATGAAAATAGGAATGGTATCAAAGACCTAGCTCAAAATGCAAGTGATAGCTTCCAGCTCTGACTCTATCCAGTGACCAACGATTAGCAAACGAAGGATGCAATGTCTTTTGATTCCGTTAAACAAATGCCTTCACATTTGGTCACACACTAAAATCACCTAAGGGCATTTCAAAATTCCCAACACACATACCACCTTGGATAGGAATTCTGGGGGTAGGGCTCAGGCTTCAGTGATTTCTGAAGTCCCATTGATGACTCCAATGCAACCCAGGACTAAAAACCCATGTCTTAAATTTCAGTGCTCAAGTTCAAACTTGAGTGTGTCAGAATCACTTGGAGGATGTGTTAAAATACAGGTTGCTGGACCTCAACCCCAGAGTTTCTGATTAAGTGGGTTGGGGTGGAGCCCAAGAATTTGCATTTCCAGCAAGTTCCCAAGTGACCCTGAAGCTTATGTTTTTAAGTACAGGGACCACACCTTGAGAACCAATGTCTTACAGGAATATGTTAATCTGACAGTTTTAAGCAGAAGAAATAAAGCTCATTTGTTCACATTTTAGAGAAACTGGTTTAATACAAACAGCCGTTTTGAATAGCATTATATAATCTTTAATTTGACAAACTAATGGAAATACTAGTGACAGTGCCAAAGAGCAAGTCTTAATGGCTTCATTTCCTTCATTTCCCTCCCAATTATAGAAGAAATCCAACTCATAAAATATAACCGAGATGTTTAAACAAACCACTTATGTGGTACTTAGGAGAAATTGTAACCTTTGCAAAATAGCACAGATTATAATCAATTTCATGAAGTATCTGGTTTGTTTCACACAGTTTACTTGAAAACTGGAGCAGCTGAGCATCATAAAAAGAGAATTGTGCAAATTCTCACCTTGATTAGCAAAATGATAATGTTTAAAAAAGTATCTAGTTAATAATGCTTTCCTGATTCCTAAGGAAATAACTTTCTTACAATTTTTGGAAAACCGCCAAAATTTCTGGCCTTCATACCACCTGAGGGACATCAATTTAATTCTCTCATGTGACAATCATACGTCTTGGTATCACAACATTAAATCCATTTCTCCCTCTTTGAGATTTTGATTTTTGCTAACTGGCTATACACACACACACACACACACACACACCCCATGCCCTTAAAAATAATTTTTAAAGGACTTGTAGGTGAATGTTTGCACCACTGGCTTTATTCATAATAGAAAAAGCTAAAAAGAACCCCAATGTTCATCAACAATAAGATGCTAAATAAATGATGGGCTATCTATACAATAAAGCACTATACAACAATAAAAAATTTAATTAGTCTATCACATAGCAATATGATGAATCTCACATTCATCATTTTGTTGAAATATGATGAATGTTTCATATTGTATGGATCTATTTATATGAAGTTCAAGAATAGGTAAAACTAATTAATAGCTATTAAATTCAGAAGAGTTGCCTTTGAGGGGAATATTGACTTGGAAGTGGCATAAAAAAAAGCTTTCTGCAATGCTAAAATATTCTACATCTTATTCTAGGTGGTAAAACAGACACATGCATATGTAAACATTAATTGAACCCATGATTTGTGTACTTTATATGTTTGTGTACTTAATTGATTGTTTTAATTTCAAAATTGCATTAATGTAAAAATTACCTTTTGTGAAATATTCCTCATACCTAAATTTAAAATCTGCTTACATGCTATAACTTAATAATTGTTAATGATGGGTTTAATATGGAAAATAGCCCAAAAGACTTCCTTATAAAGTTGAGTGTGGAAGACTTCCATCAAAAGATTATTTATTTCCTCTGCTTCGAATAATTTGTAAAGATTATTTTCTCTTCATTTTAGTGGGACTGCTTTTAAACTCCCGCCAAAATAACAGTAAGGTATAAAATGCTATAAATCAAAGACAAAGAGCATAGAAAAGATAGAGCCCTTAGCAGCAGACAAAAGATTTCAACAAATTTGGAAGACAAAAGGCAGATGAAGATGGTAACTGAGTTAGCAGATGCACAAAAAATTGCAGCCTGCAGTCACTGTAAAGAAAGATGGGGAAACGGTGGGGATGATTTTCACTCTTGAACCCTGAAAACATGGCACTCAGAGGCACCAAATACGATGGTTAAAACAGACAGGAAAGGCAAGCTGAGGGGCTTAAAAATAAAAGGAGTTTATTAACCAAAAGTCTATATACAGAATGCTGGAGACCAGACTTCCAGCACCCATACAAGCAATAAAAATCTTCTTCTCTGAAGGAACTAAGTGTGGCCCAATTAATAAAAATACTTCTTGCATACTAGCACATGAGTCTCCCAATTAAATGTCTGCTTACAACGCAAATGATCACCCTAATGTCAATTCCACTCAAAAGACTCACCAAAACACATATCGCTGCCAATAACTTTTAGTGTCTCCTCCTAATAGGAACTAGACAACTGAGGACCATCAGGCACTGTTATATGTTCCAAACATAAAAAAAAGAGAGATGAAAATGAGCAGGAAAAAAATAGAACCTGTGGCAAACATCAAGCAAAACTTCATAAAAATCCCCTGGCTGGTGTAGCTCAGTGGATTGAGCGCGGGCTGGGAACCAAAGGGTCGCCGGTTCAATTCCCAGTCAGGGCACATGCCTGGGTTGTGGGCCAGGTCCCCAGTGAGGGCCATGTGAGAGGCAACCATACATTGTTGTTTCTCTCCCTCTCTGCCTCCCTCCCTTCCCCTCTCTCTAAAAATAAAAAAATAAAAAAAAATCTTAAAAAAAAACTTCATAAAAAGTGCTAACTGGTATGCAACAATGAAAAGTAAGAAAGTATTATACTTACAAAGTAATAATATGTTTTTAAATAATGGAGAATAAACCATTTTTAGAAATTAAAAATATTATCACCAAATAAAAAATTCAAAAATTAAGAAGCTAATATCAAGGAAACATCTAGAAAGTAGAAAAAAGTTCAGAGAAAAATATGAGAGAAATAAAAAGATGTTTGGAAAATTAATATGGGAAGTAGGCCTTTTAGATGGAGAAAAAGGGAAAAAAGGGGAATGGTATTCATTAAAAAATCATATGAGAAATATTACCAAAAGTAATAGCCAAGCATTTCTTAATTGAAAAAGCTCAGGATAATAAAGGATAATTAAATAAAAATGGCATACCAAAGCTTACCATCATGAAGTATAAGAACACAGAAAAAGATAGTCTTATAATATGGGGGCGTGAGGATGTCCTAGAACATACCCTCCTACCAAAACAATGAAAATACAGGTAAAATAACTAAAAACAATAATTTTAGAACTCTTGGAATTAATCAAAACTACTAAACGAACTGAAAAAAAAAATGCTGTCCAAGAGAAATGACAGATATCTCTCATTAAGACAGTAGATGTGGTGGCATTTAACTTGAGGCCACTCCAACCACGTTCACTCTCACCAGCTCAATGTAGCCATGAAACGCCAGCAGCCTCACAGCCAAAGGAAAAGGCTGGCATCTTTAAAAGCCTCATGATCAGAGCACAGTCCATACTTTGTCCAAACTGCTAGCTTCCTAGAAAATCTGCATTTCCAAGTGTGTGTTGCTATTTGATTGGAGTCAGAGCGCTGAGGGGCAAAAACAAAGGCCCTGTCCCCAGGGGATTTCAGTGTAAATGACAGCAATGTTCCAAGAACACTGCAGGTCCTAAGACTGTGATTTGAGTTAGGAAAAAGCCAGATCCCAGGCAACAATTTTAAAGGAAGTTCTAGAAAACTATAGAACCAGAAGGAACTTTAAAGAGCTCTAACATAGCACCTCTGGGGGTCTTAAAGACCGCTCCAACGCACAAGACTGGGTGTTTGCGCAGGAAAACCTGGGCAACGACACCACCTCAGTCACTCACCTGCAGCTGACCCCGAGGCCTGGCCCGAGCAGGAAGTAAACCCTAAAGCTGTCTTATAAACTCCTGAAATTTGAAGGTGGGCTTTCTCACACAAATCCCCATGACAAAAAAAAAAAAAGAAGAAGAAGAAGACATAAAGGGATGGTACTTAAGCAACTATTTTGGTGATCAGCTTACCACTAAATTGTACTGACCAAGTGACAACCCCTAGGAAGCCAAGAATAGTAATAGCACTCGGTTGGATTAGTCATGGATGATTTTGTAAGCTACATGAGGACAGGAACTGTGTTTTGTTTACCAAAGTGCCCCCTTGAATGAATATGCAATTAATATCAGGTAACAGTTTGAATTGCTATCATTATGTAGAAAAGAAAAGCAAACCTATCTACAAATCTGGCACTTTTGATCATTATTTGATGCTTTGAGATAGGAGTTGGCAGAAGGAACATTTATGGATTAGAAGTGGTATTTAAAACAGCGGTGAGGTAGTGTGGTGGACCAACTGGCCTTCAGGGATGAAGGACTTAGCCCTCCATTTGCTGGAACTGCGTGAGAAGATGACCATCACACTCAGCTGAAGAAACTGCTTTGACCGAGACTGGGCTTCCTCGTGGGGCAGCCTATGTATCCAGGCCCTCATCCTGCCTGGGCCAACTCTAAGGGGCAATCGTAGCCCCAGCGTAGCCTTTGTTGGAACTGCATTCTCCCTCTGACCAATCCTGCTTCTCTTCCCTCATTTCCACAACTGTCCATCAATGACAACATCCCTAATTAATGGCATGTTGTAGGCGTCTCTACCTCAGAGAACTAGGAGTCAAGTCTCCCATCAATTTCTTCCACTTTATCAAGCTGCATCATACATGATCCATGCAAAAAGTTGCTCCTTATTACTTTTATTCTAGCATAAAGTAAGAGTTCTTGTAGAATAATAAGTACTTGCTTCCTGGTTTTCCATTACTTGGTATGATTTAATAAAATGAGTATGTCTTTGCTTCTCTCAGGCCTTGGATAGAGGTTTAACATGTTCTCATAAAAATATAAAGAATTGGTTTATTATAGATTTACCATGTCGCTCTATCTTTATTATTTGTTTTTAGAGATTGGTGAGCCCAGTCATGATTACACACATTAACAAATCAGTTCGCAACTCCTCTGGCAGATTTCTGAGCAACCTTGCTTGGAAACACCTGGTAAAACATATTTTTATTCAACTTCAGGCAATTCAAAAGCAGCTGAAAGTCACTTAAGTGGAAACCCAACTATGATACTGTTTTTCAAATCAAAAGCAAGATCTCAGCTCCACAGGATGTGGCAGATTGCCAGGTGTTTAATATTCGAGGGGCAAGTACACTGTTGGGAGCTTCTTTACATAATTGACAAACCAAACCCAAAGTATTGAGGTTAACAATTCGCTTCTCTTTGACCACAGAACTGGTATTGTGATATTTCTTTACTGCACATAAATCACCTTCATAGAGCCATTGGAGGGTTGTTTTCAGTCTCCAGAAGACTAGCAGCAAGCCTCTGGGTAGCAGAGCAATGTCGGAACAAGGTACAAGGTGGGTTTAGGGTCACTTCGGAGCCACCGTTATTTTTCTTCCTTCTTGCTCCTGGATCTGCCAAATTATTTTGGCCCAAATGCTACGTATCTGAAGTCTGTGCAGACAACAGCACAGACACGTGGTTTTCTCCACACAGTCTTTGATGGATTGGGTCAGGACATCAAACGTCAGCGTATCTCCAGATGTCACAGAAGGCTTTGCAGAGACTTTGCAGCGTATGTTTTGCCAACCATCTGGGCGATGAGACAGACGCAGCAGACAGAGGATGTCACATGAGCCAAGCAGCATTTTCACAAATCACTGGAGTCAGGGGTTGAGGTGCCTCACTCCTCCCTGCGTGTGTGCCGCAGGCACACCTGTGGCCTTTTATTAGAGGAATGATACAATAGGAAACCAATTCAGAAATGAGTAACACAGACTACATCAAGTTTCTCAAGGATCGATTACATTACGAGTTGTTTCGTATTATTTTGCTTCCTTTCCTTTGAAGGAAGTAAAGGAATTTTAAATTAACATTCCTGAATGCAAATGACATGCCAGTTGCCTTATATAATTTATATGCCTTGTTCAATTTTTACAATACACTATGAGAAGATGAGGAAAATGAAATCCTTACAAAGTCCATGACCTTCCTACGTTTACAGAAATAATAAAGTGAAGATATGAGGATCTGAATGCAGGTCGTAGTGACTTCAGAATGTATGATATTCCCAAGTTACACCCATCCCTCATGACTTATGATCCAAGCCCCAGGTAAAGATTCAAATGTGTTCTCTTTAATAATGTACTGGTCTTCTTTTTTTTTTTTTTTTAACCTCATTAAACAAGTAACAAATGTGTCCCATTCAGTTCACATTTTTACTACCTTTCTTCTCAATGTTGAACTTCTTGGCAGGGTCTTTGTTTCATAAAATTAGCTGTGGTATTTTCAAGATTCTATTTATCCAAAGCATAGCTGGGTATACTGAGATGTAACAGACAGCAACCCTGTCTTTTGTCTGTTGTTTAGCACAGGGCACTGCACAGAAAGACCTACCATTCAGAGGGAAGGCTTCACGCACATTTCAGACAGACTTTAAAGGAATAACTGAAGGGAGGAAAGAGTATTCTAAATAAAAAGAACATCAGCGACCATCATAGCGTGTGCACAGGAATAAAAAAATAATTCAAGATTACCAGAACAGAGATTTTTTGAAGTAAATTGTAAAAAAAAAAAAAAAGTGACCATGTCATACTGTTTCCTGAAGGTTAAAACAGGAAGTCCGGAGAAGAGGATTAGATTACGGCAATTCCTCACCCCACTTTGTATCCTCACCCCACTTTGTATCCACACCCTTTGCCAGGTAACCAGGCTGAGCTCTCCACTTGCTGGGGACGTAGTGACTTTCTCTGTCTCTTTACTACGGTTCAGCCATGTGACTGGCTTAGGCCAATAGGATATTAGCAGATGTGATATAAACGGAAACTTTAAATGGCCTTACTCATCAGGGTTTGCTTTCTTATGCCTCCGTCACTGCCATGAGAAAATGCCTTGAGGTAGTCTGTTGGAGGATGAAGGTGTTTGAAACAGAGATCCGGGGCGCCAGCTGCCACAGCTGCCACAGCTGCCCCAGCCACAGAGTCTAGATCAGCTGACAACCAGGCGTCCCCAGCCATGAAAGTCCAGCACAGTTCAGCACGGCCACGCAACCGACACCCAGATTTTCACATGACACCGCAGTGCTGTTGTTGGTTATACAATAAATAATGAATACAACTAACATAAGAAGTGATAAGAAAAGAGAAAGATCAGTGATACAGGGGATGTTACAATTTTGTGAGAAAATCTACCCATCCTCCATTTGAGTGGTATAGGATTTTTAAAAGAACTACTTCAACAACTTGCCTCTCAAATCTGTGTAGGACGTTGGAACAACAGATGCTGAGAAGGATTTGTCAGTGGTCCCTCCACACCATAACCGCTCTCCAAATTGAACCCTGATGCTTGGCAGACTTTTACTCAGCCTGCAGTGCGCTGACCTCACCCCTCCATACCCTTCCTTATTTTGTCCCTGTGGTATTTTTCTTCATGCCTATTTTTTCCTAAGAGCAATGAGCATCTTTTTCTTTTTTTTCAATCCTCACCAGAGGATATGTTCATTGATTTTAGAGAGAAAGGAAAGTGGGGAGTGGAGAGAGGGAGAGAGAAATGTCAATGTTAGAGAGAAACATCAACTGGTTGCTTCCTGTGTGCACCCTGACTAGGGATGGAACCCCTGGGTATTACAGAGAATTGAACCCATAACCTTAGGGTGCATAGGATGATGCTCCAACCTACTGAGCCATCCAGCCAGGGCAGAGAAATGAGCATCTTTAAAGGCTGGCATTTTTCTTTTCTCCACTTTGCATCTCTTGGGGTGCCTAGCATAGTTTTTCCAAGTGGAAAACAAGTTAAGTATGTAAGAGCTTTTTAAAATAGAAGAATTAGGGGCAAAAAATTAGGCTAGTTACAAAACACTCTCTCATCTGTAGTTCCAAACTACCAAAGGTTTTGAAAACTCATTCATGACAAAAGCTGACCTGAACGGATAGGATACTTTTTATATTGACCCCACTTAGTCTCACTACAGAAATATTAATGTGTTTGAATATGTTTGAGTATTGATTCAAACTCCACTAAAATATATAACATATGAATCATATGTATAAAACATAAAATAATTCTGAAATACATCTGGGCCCAAGGGTTTCAGATACAGGTTTGTAAATTGCATCCTAATAATCCAGATAGAAATTGGGAAGTAACCGGAGACTGACCTAAAAACACCAGCGGGAATAGAGAAAAGAATAGATAAGAGAAAGACTGCTGAGGTGCAATAGAGAAGTCTTGGTCACCAAATGTACACTGAGTCATGAGAAAAGGAAGATCCGAACGGAGAAAACCTAACCAGATCCACTGAGGTACCAGAAAATACAGAAGCACAATGGCATGCCCTATCTGTGAAGAACTAGGGAAGCTTTTCATCCTGGCTTCATGTCCGGGTAGCTGAACCCCTTGTTAGCTTGTTTTCTTTCCTCTCACAAACACTTACGCATGGGAAAACTTAAACTGGTGGTCTCCAAATTTAATAGGGCTTCCTAATTATCAAAAGAACTGATTTAATATGCACATTCTTGTTCTTTGTCATAGAAATTCTGGATTTTGGAGGTATGGGATGGAGGCAAGAGATCAATCCTTCCTAACAACATTTCTAGTAATTCTGAAGTAGATGGTCCATGAGCCATATTTTGAGAAATTCCGACCTAAAATCAAATCAAGGACTTTTGAATATGCATTGATATAATAAACTTTTACCAGACTTGAGATGATTTGATTGCTTTTTTCAAACCCCCTGAATTTATCTATTGTTTTTTTTTGTTTCTACTCAGGAAACTTCTTTTCTTCTGGGAATAACACACTAGGAAATATTTTCTCCATTTTTTTCAGTCATGGAGTTCAGCCTTTCAATTGTAAACTACACCTCAAGGCAGAGTTAATTAGCCTGAGGTTAAACATGTGACATCACGTGGTCCAATCAAGAGTCCTTAACTTAGAGTTTCCTATCTGGACACAGAGAGATGAGAAGCTACCCAAGGTTTTAGCTGCCATGTAGGTGGGTCACAGTAAAAGAAATGAAAGTTAAGATGCAGGAAGGAAGCAGAGGCAAAAGTCCAGGAAAGACTATTCTGATACAGCCTGAGTTACTGGTTCTTGCTGCCCGTGGCAACCATATGTTTCCATGCCCTTCCAAAGGTTATGTGAGACCCAATATTCCCCACATATTTTTCCATGGCCTAAATGGTTTGGCTGGGTTTCTGTCACCTGCAACCCAAATTATTTTACTTTTTAACCCACATATTTGTATTATATATTTTTTCTTATTTATTTTTATTGTTGTTCAAGTGCGATCATCTCCATTTTCACCCCACCATGCCCCCCACCCCATCCATCCCCACCTCCTACCCTCAAACCCACCCCCCTTGGCTTTGTCCATGTGTCCATACATGTTCCTTGAGGCCCCTATTATTCTCTATTACCCCCCTCCCTGCTCCTCTCTGGTCACTGTCAGTTTGTTCTTTATTTCAATGTCTCTGGTTGTATTCTGCTTGCTTGTTTGTTTTGTTGATTAGGTTCCACTTACAGGTGAGATCATAAGGTATTTCTCTTTCACCACCTAGCTTATTTCACTTATATTTTTCTTATTTAAAAAAAAATCATTCTGAATCAACAACTACCTATGTTATTACATTCCCAATCTTTATATTTCTGAATATATCTTGCTGTGTAGGATTGTCTTAGTAAAAGTTGGCAGAAGCAGAACAACTCTGCTTCCATTCAATCACAAAAACATCTAAGATGATTCACTGGGGCAGAGAAAACAAAATATACTGGTGAAAAGAATAATCTTAATTTAAATTTTACTATGGAGCAATAATTCATTTACAATATCTACATGAAGATAACTATCAAAGTCTGATGAAATACAACAAAAGAATCTAAAGAGAGAGATATTCCATGCTCCTGGATAGGAAGAATTGATTTGTCAAGATTTCAGTTCCTCCCCATGTGTTCTACAGATTCCATACAATCCCACCCGAATCTTACCAAGTTATTTTGTGGATGTCAACGAACAAAATCTAAAGTTAATAGAGAGAGGCAAGAGGCCTAGAATAGCCAACATAATATGAAATGTAAAGAACAATGTCAGAGGATTAAAACTACTGAACTTCGAGAATCACCGTAAAGCTACAATATTCAGGACAGAGTGCTACTGGCAAAAGAATACACAGGTAGATCAAAGGAACAAAATAGAGAACCCAGAAATAGATCCATATAAATATAGTCAACTAAATCACTGACAAAGGAGTAAAGATAACACAATGCAGAAATGGTTGACTTTTCAACACATGGTGATGGAACAAGTGGACATCCATGTATAGAAAGAAAAATAACAAATCTAGACACAGACCTTCAACCATCACAAAAAAAAAAAAAAAACCCTCAAACGGATTATAGACTTTAATGTAAAATGCAGAACTCTAAATACCTAGAAGACAGCGTAGGAGAAAACCTAGATGTCCTTGGGTATGGTATGTCCTTTAGATATAACACCAAAGGAACAATCTATAAAAGAAAGAATTGATAAACTGGACTTCACTAAAAATTTCTACTTTGCTGAAGACACTATCAAGAAAATGAATAGACAAGCCACAGACTGCGGGAAAATAATTGCAAAAGATACATCTGATAAAGTACTGTTATCTAAGATGTACAAACAACACTTAAAACTCAACAATAATACCACAACAACAATATTTTTAAGTGGGCAGAAGATCTATCAGAGTGGCCGAAATCCAAAGCACCAACACCACCAAATACTGGGGAGGACATGGAGCAACAGGAGCCCTCGGTCACTGCTGGTGAGACTGCAAAATGGCAGCCACTTTGAAGACAATTTGGCAGTTTCTTACAAAACCTAACATACTCTCAACATGTAATTAAGCAAGGCACTCCTTGGTATTTGCCCAAATGAGTTAAAAACTTGTATTCACACAAAAACTTGCTCATGGATAGCTATAGCAGCTTTATTCAGAATTTCCAAAACATGAAAGCGATGAGGATGTCCTTCAGTAGGTAAATGGATAAACTCTGGTATGCCCAGACAATGCAGGGCTAAAAAAAAAAAAAGAAAAGAAAATGAAAAGCCATGGAAGAACCCTAAATACATCTTACTATGTGCGAGAAGCCAATTTGAAAAGGCTACATACTGTATGACTGTGAAGAAGTTAATTATGGAGACTGTAAAAGGGGCTGTGGGTACCAGGTGATATAGAAGGAACAGATGAATACATAGAGCAGAGATGATATTTAGGGCAGCGAAACTACTCTGTACGATACTGTAACGGCAGACACATGTCATTATGCATTTGTCAAAGCCCATAGGATGTATAACACTCAGAGTGAACCCTAATGTAAACTCTGCACTTTGGTGTTAATGATGCGTCAGTGCGGATTCCGCAATCGTGGCAAAGACAGGACTCCCGTGGAGGGCTCTGATATTGGCAGAAGCTGTGCCTCTAGAGGGGCAGAGGATACATGGGAAATCTCTGTACCTTCTGCTCATTTTTTCTGTGAATCTAAAACTGCTCTAAAAAATATCTTTTTAAACAGACAACAACAAAGAGGAGACAATTCTTCTAATTAATTAATTAACTTCCACTGAATGAGACAAATGTGGTTTGGTGGTGTATTTCTCGTCTTTCAGCCTGTTCCCCAAATAGACCTCCCACACCCTCCCACTTTCTGTTCTCCCAAACCGGGCTTACTGACGCTGATGGGAAACAAATTTTCCATAGACTGCATTGCTGGATTCTGACTTGAAGCCCAAGTTTCCATGGGTTATCATGGTCAGCATCAGCTTTCTGAACTGAATGATTCCATTAGTGAAACATTATGTGCAACGTTCATAACAAATCACAAGGATTCTAGTGCTTTCTGGTGCACAGGGAACATAGATATCAATTGCCATAATTTCTGAGGGCCTACTTATATCCATCTTTTAACCTAGACACAATAACTGCTAATATTTGCTGAGAAATTCATATATGCCAGACATTCCACTAAGTAATTTACCTTATTATATCATTTCCTAGCAACAGGGTGAAGTTCATATTAATATTCCTATTTTACAGATAAGAAATGGAAGTTCAGAAAAGTTATATAAATTCCCCCAGGTCATGCAGCCTGATACTTGTAGTTTTTAATTTCAAAACCTGTTTTTCAGTGATGTACTGAGAAAGACTCGCCATCCCGTCTGTGGATTCCTGAAAGGAGTCTCATTATGAGGAAACCGCCTGCCAAAACTGAGGGGACACTGCAGGGTGACTGTCCCATACTCTCCAGGGATGCTGGGGCCATGGATGACCAGGCATGACTGGAAAGAATTCCAAATGAACTACCACCAGAAAGACAGGACAGTGAAGAATTTTGACTTTGATCCTGGGCCAGAAAAACAGCACTGGGGACAACTAGCAGAATCTGAAGCGGTCTGTAGATTAGATAATATCAAGCACACATGTTGTTTTCCCAGAATTTGATCACTACACTGTGCATATATCAGAGAATGTTCTTGTGTTTAGAAAACACACAATGAAATGATTAGAGGTAAGGGAAAATCATGTCTACAACTTCCTTTCAAACTTTTCACAAAATAAACATGAATACAAATACACACACACATACAAGGGCCTTATATCTTTCATCCCTGATTTTGAAGGACCCTAAAACAAAAACCAATGCTAATTTTAATCACCAAGCGATAGTCCTTAAATGTGGCAAATGAGAAACAAAGAAACAAGAAAGTCGTCCTTAAAGCAAGGATCCATTTGGGGTTCATTTTGTTTAATATTTATTCAGTGCCTTTCAGTATAATATTAAAAACCAAAAAAAGCCCTGGCTGGTGTAGCTCAGTGGATTGAGTGCAGGCTGGGAACCAAAGGGTCCCGGTTCAATTCCCAGTCAGGGCACATGCCTAGGTTGCAGGCCAGGTCCCCGTGAGGGCCATGTGAGAGGCAACCATACATTGCTCTTTCTCCCTCCCTTCCCCTCTCTCTAAAAATAAATAAAAATAAAATCTTAAAAAAAAAAAAAGATCAAATTCAGAAAACCTACCCTCAAGAAACATATATAGTATCTCAATTTTAGTTGAAAATGGCCTGGAATATAGAGGTTTTATCTAAGGCTAAGTGATTTTATAGCACTCAAAATTTCATTATTGTAAAAGATTGAAATAAGAAAATAATACAGAATTCTAGTTTTACATTTTATTCATAAATAGGTATTCCCAAACTAGTATTTAGACAGAAGTAAAATAAATTCTTAAAACTTCACTAACAAATGCTTATACTGTTTTCATTAAGGCCAATTATTGAGACAATGGACTTAACAGCAGCCATTCTCACAGTTTACTCAAGACCAACCTATGTGTTCGATGCCGTATCTCCAATATTTTTATATTAGAACCCGGGATGCAGATGTTTGTGCTGAATAAACAGAGGCTGGGACAGGTGAGATCTTGTCAGAGCATCGAAATAGATGCAAGGTTTAATGCTTCTGATCATGGAAGCCAATGTGCATTCATTATATTTCAGTGGTAGACTATCCTTATTTCTAGCCTTCTGAGGTCCTCCTACGTAAGTGATATAGAAATGCATTTCTTCATGAGCGGCAGATGCCAAGCTTCACTGGGAAGAAATGACTTTTTCAAATAGCACCAGTCCCCCAACTCTTGGCTCCACAACTGTCTGGTGACATGACACCCACTCCGCACCTTGGTTTAATTTGCTACCTGAGACAAGGCTGTGTTCCTTTTACTCCCGAATGAATGGCTTCCATTCCATGTGTGACAGTTGCTTCCACGATCTTATAGGACAGAATATAAAGTAATTCTATTTTTCATGTTGCTGCTCTTCCTGAAATCCCTTTTCTCAACTAACCGGGCATGTTGTACTGAGATTACGTCAATCATCAGGACTCTTTGTAAACATGGCTAGGCTCTTGCAAAGTAACCCCATTAAGGAATCACTCCATTAGGTCCAGTTTCTCTATCTCCATGTAAGTAACATGTGCCATCACCTGGCACTTCAGATTATAAATGTTATGTGACTCCTGGTGCTAGGGGAGGTTTGGAAGCAACTGTGTAGATCCTGTTAGTCATGTGTTTCTATGGTTATTTATAAATATTATGACCAATATATGATGATTACAAATTATTCGTTTTTAATTGCCAGGAGCTGTTTTCTTCCAGAAGTCATTTAGAAGGGTTTTCAAATTCATTTGACTCTGATGAATGTAACTTACCAGACAGAAAATATTAGCATGGCCAAGATTTGGGTAATTAGGATGAGATTCAGACTCTGAATTACTGCGAAGAATGAAAAAAGAATGAGTAAGTGCAGAAAGGAATCCTTGGTTGATCATGTCTTTGAGGAGGTACTTAATTTACAAGCCTGGGAAAAATAACTCCCATGAAAACAATCTTCTATACCTTGGGAGGAAGTCTGCTGACTTTTCTAGATCTGAAGTGACACAAGATAGAATTTAAAAGTGTCTTATATTCTCACAGACTACATCATTGGCAAAGATGTAAATGTATGCTCAGTAAAGAGTAATGTTGGGTAAAATGCAAACACTGAACGATAAGGGAACTAAGCAATATGTGCTTAGAAATCTGCAAAGTTAGCTTTGAACCACTCACTGGCCAAGCTCAAGCTAGGCCAAGGTTCTCAGAACATATCTTGGAGCTAACAGTGATAAATGAATGACTAAGTATTAGACTAAAAGCCTTAGAAGCTAGGCTTGTTTCATAAACATAAAGCAGAAAAAATAATTCAGTCAAAATTGAATCACAGTAGTGAAAAGATTCTCATGACTATTCCTTACACACCTATTTTTGTAAACACACCTGTTGGTGCTAATTATAACAGGTGCAACCACAGTCAGTATTAACAACTTTAATAAGCTGCTCTTATAAATAACTGCAATGACTATGAAAATTTTAAGGGCACAATTGTTGCTTTTGCACACCAAGAGTTTTGATGTATCTCTTCATTGGTTATTCAGTGAATGTTCTGACCGGTTTTCCAGCAAGTCTTTCTCTCTGTCCCTCCCTGACTCCCTCCTCTTTCCCTTCCTCTTCCTTCCCTCCCTCCCTCTCTCTCTATTAAATCCTCTGCCCCAGGCAAGAAAACAGAGACAGAACACAAGAAGGATTAATTAACTCTGAATTCTCCTCTTTTACCAGTTATCCCTTCTTCTAGGCCTGCCTATCCATCCATCTATCTATCTATCTATCTATCTATCTCTTCTTGCTGTGAAGAAACTAAGGCCCAAAAAATGTTTCAATTCTTCCAGTTTGGATTTAAAAGAGCTAGTATTTTAACCCATATTTTAACATGAGATTTAACTGTGTTTTTCTATTGTAACATAATTTTAAGGATAAAATTATTATTGGAGCCCTGGTTGGTGTGGCTCAGTGGATTGAGTGCCAGCCTGCGAACTAAGGGGTCCTCAGTTCAATTCCCAGTCAGGGTACGTGCCTGGGCAGTGGGCTGGGTCCTCAGTGGGCGCCACGTGAGAGGCAACCACCCACTGATGTTTCTCTCCCTCTCTTTCTCTCTCCCTTCCTCTCTCTCTAAAAATAAATAAATAAAATCTTTTTAAAAATTATTATTGTGCTTTTTTATGATACTGTCATTATCATTTTATTATTGTTTTTCAGGCCCCTACAAGTGCACATACGCTATAGATGACTATGGAAGCCTTACTTTTCCAATGACACCATGTCTTTAAATCAAGTAAGCGCCTGCATCTGTCTCTATCAGTTTCTACATTCCATGTTTTAGGGAGATAAAACAATTATTATTAGAGGCACACAAATATTATACTTAATTTTCTTACATTTTTTAATCTTTAAATTTAAATTCTAATTATGACCTTGATTCTGTTTGTTCATATATGGTAGTGTAACCAAAAATTAAACAATTTAAAGAAAGATGTCAATCAGTAATTTTATAAGTGGCAGGTATATATAGCAAATAGAGGCCGTTCACAAGTACAATAAGTTTTGGAAACAAAATGCTATACCTTAGTGCTTCCTACTTGTGTGTTAAGAGGAAGTAAATCTGTCTTCTGAAATCAGAAAATATTGGAGTTGAAAGAAACCTGAGGACAAAGATTTCCAAGTCCCTTCTCCCTTCATATTATCTTATAAATTAGAAAACTGAAGAGCAGAGAGTCAATGGCAGCTGAATTTAGAACTGTATTTCGGAGTCCATGCAGGACCTGGTAAGGAGAGTTCGTATTTGATGCACAGCTCTCAGGAGCAGACTGGTGGATCACGAATTCCTCTGAGAATATGCCAGCAAAAGATTAGCTGTCACTACCGACCTGGAATCCATTCCAATTGACAGACACTCCACAGGTAAAGGTTTGATAATAAACTAACAACTTTTTTTCTTCAGCTAAAGTCTGTAAAGGTTATGCATCCAATCAAGAATAATTTTCGAAGTAGTCACTTCTGAAAACGTTGCTCTAGATTGTGCGATCCTGCTATGGTCAAAAATATATTTGGATCTCCTACTGGCCAAGGCCCAAGCCCACCCATGTCCCCAAGCATCCAACAAAGACTTATCAAGTACCTCTTACGAGCCAGCACTTGTAAGGGCTGTGGATCCCCAAAGAAAGGAATGGTCCTGTCTTCTGAGAACTCAGACGCAAGTAGGAGAGGCTGATTATTTAAATAAATAAATAAAAAGATAATAACTTGCCCTGGCTGGTGTAGCTCAGTGGATTGAGCGCAGGCTGGGAACCAGAGGGTCCCGGTTCGATTCCCAATCAGGGCACATGCCTGGGTTGCAGGCCAGGTCCCCAGTGAGGGCCATGTGAGAGGCAACCATACATTGCTGTTTCTCTCCCTCTCTTTCTCCCTCTCTTCCCCTCTCTCTAAAAATAAATAAATAAAATCTTTAAAAAAAAAAGATAATAACTTAGTGATGCTAATGCTTCAAAGAAAATTGGCACAGAACACAGGAAAGGTCCAATTTGTAATGTGTGATCATGAAAATGCCATTCTGATGAAATGAGGTACTGATCGGAGAGGCAAACCATAAGATTTGATCCAGGGGGAAAAAAATATGTCAGGTAGACAAGAAGCAGAGAAAGACCTTGTGGCCTAAATAAGTAGCTGTGCTTTGAGGCTTAAAAAGAAGTTAGACCCAAATAGTAAAACAGAGAGAACAGTAGCTAGAGATAAAGCGGAGAATTCACCAGTTCATCCAGGCACTTACAGTCCATAGACCATAGGTCTTATTCTAAGAACAACAGGTTTAAGTGGACAAGAAACATGAGTTTGTAAAAGATCCGTCTGGCTGCGATATGAACAATGTGCTGTAGGGACAAGAGCGGAAATGAGGAAACCAATCCACAGACTAGTGCAGAAGTCTGGGTAAAACATGATGGTGATTTCCACAGAGTGGGAGTTCTCGAGATTGAGAAAAAAATAGATGGGGATGAGGTATACTTTGGAGAGAGAATTGACAGGACTTGCTGATGAATTGGATGTGGGGGATGAAGGAAAGGGAGGGGTCAAGAATGACTCTCAAGCATCTGGCTTTGGTAACTGGGTCGATGGTAGTGCCATTGACAGAGATGGAAAAGGCTGAGGAGAGCCAGGCTTGAGGGGGAAATTAAGGGCTCTGTTTTGGCCATATTAAGCTGGCGATGCCTCTGAGACATCCAAGTAGAAATGCCAAATGCGTAATTGGATGTTTGAGTCTCGGGCTTATAGGAAACGCATAGCCTAAAGATAGAAGGTGGAACACTCTTGCCTATAAATGGGTTTAAGCTCAGGAAGAAAATGTATATAAGTATATCCTTCCCAGTCTGTCTCCACACATAGTGTTTTCCATTGGCCCTCAAATCTGATTTTGGATCATTGACCTCTCAACTCTGGATGATTCCCTCCTGCAGAGTCATGTCTTATAAAAATTTCCACTTGTCCATTCTAAAAATTTCCACTTGTCCCTTCAAGCTGACCAGAAAACAAATAAGGCCCTTCCCATTTAGGTGTTCTTAACTCCAGTTGGGGGGCAGGGACCCCACTGCAAACAACAATAGAAACACTAAGGGTGGTTTTCAGTGGAAACTGAAATTTTTTTTCTCACGGTAAAAGGAGCTACTCCTGGGACTGATTTGGTTTTTGGTGCTTAGAGGGATTCCACTCATCCTTCATCCATAGCTCTATCTTTCCTGTGAGTATCCTAAGTCTTTTAATGGAGCAATTCATACTGACTCAGAATCCCAGACACAGAGATCTGCAGACGTTCTCAAAAACTAGTCTAACCTATTCACATCACATGTGAGAAAACAAAAATCTAAAAAGTTTGAGTGGCGAACATGGTAACTCTGGTATACAGTTTACACTATTTATGCCCTCTAACTATATGTTACATATACTAAATATAAATCCGTATGTTCAGTTGACCCTGGAACAATGCTGGGATTAACGCACTGACTCCTGGTCTGTCAAAAATCCATGAATAACTTTGACTCCCCCAAAATTTAACAACAAATAGCCTACTGTGGATATGAAGCCCCAACGTATAGTTAACACATTTTTATGTTATTATATATTGTATTCTTACAATAAAGTAAGCTAGCAAAAAGAAAATGTTATTAAGAAAATCATTAAGAAAAAGAATATACATCTACAGCGCTGTACATATTCACTGAAAAATAATCCACACAAGTGGACCCACCCGGTTCGAACCGATGCTGTTCAGGGGGCAATTGTGTGTATAGTTTTTTTTCCTTGTTGCTGACTAGATCGCCTTTTCCTCTACCTAAGACCAGATGAATGCAGCTGACTCAATTCACCTTTTGGTTCTTGGACAAGGAACAGCTGCAATTTTGCTTCTAACATACTTTCTTAAAGCTATAGAGAGCTGCCTACCAGTTCACTTATTATAGGCACTAGATCAATCTCCAATTGAAGCTGATCTCTTCTCTTCCATATTCACAGAGATTTTGCAGTATGAGGACTTCCAAAACACAGCTTTATCTCATTATTTAACTAGGTTGGTATCTTGTCCAATAGGAAAATGAGTGAGATAATGTATGTAACAGACTTTTAAAACCTTATAATATTGTATATACTTGGAATCTACAATATTTTCTCCCACTTTTTTCTTGTTCTTTTTAATGATTAAATCCATATATGCTCAACTATAGTTTTGAAAATGCTGAAATGTATAAAGAAAACTAAAATATAATCCACAGGCCTTATAATCATAGTTTATATTTTATATAGTTTATATTTCCTTCCAGACTTTATTTTATGCATATAGGTTTGTATGTGTTTTATGTATGTCTATGGAGTATCTGCATATATTCACATATGTATGTCATATGTACATAACATGTAAATGCACACATGTGTAACATGTCTATGCAGTTTAAATTGTCTATATTCTCTAATTTTTCTCAAAATATGTGTACATATGCATATACACACATATGTGTATATATGGCACATTATAAGCACTCAGTGGTGTTGGCTCTGTTAATGTTATAATTAAAGATACAGAGTGGGTGTTGAAAGAGGTGAGCAGTGTTCTCTGGCCAAGCCCATAGAAGGCACTCACAGAGCAGGAGTCAAGGCCAGCGGACTTTATGACTCTCACCATCCTGGGACTGGCAGTAGATGGCCGTAATGACTAGTGTCTACCTCACCAAAACCCCTGAACCAAGACTAGGAATGGCAACAAACCCAACTGTGTTCATACTCCTGCTTGGAGAACGATTAGTAATCGAAAACACGCTTGAGGGATGGCAAACAGTCACAATTTTAACTGTCTTCTCAAAGCTTAAAATAATAAAATGATTGACTTTTCTCCTAACAGCTACCTTCTTCCTCCAAACACCCATACTCCTATTAACCTGTACTTGTCTAAGTTTTGTGTTCTAGAAATGGTAGCTTAAGGGAGTAAATAAACTCCCTCAATAAACTCCCTTCTCACATGATTTTCGATCTCTGGTTAAACTCCTTTCCTGGCTATAAAGCTTTGTTTTACAAAAATATAAGGACACCAGCATCACTAAGAAAAGGTCAAAACTGACAGACAATCAGGGAAAGCAAATGAACTTGATTTTGTAAACCAGAAGGGACAAAGGTGAAAGACGACTAATCTCCATGATTTATACGGTAGCCAAACCTTTTCTCATGCCTGCTGAGGCAAAACAGTGAAACAGACTTAGCCTCACACTTCAGAGGTTTGACATAAGAAAGAAGTCCTACTAAGGGGGAGATGCTTGGCACAAGAATGAATGCCCGAGTTTGTGAAATATCCTCTAGAGAGCTCTCAGAAAATGTATGGTTCGCATCTGTCTTTGGTTGATCCCCACTCGCACTGGAAAAGATGGATTCACCCGCTGACCAGGGCTCATCCAGTTTTCTGACTTGATGGAGCAAACCTTGGTCCATACATAGACACTGGAAACACTCAATTATGTCTTATAATTACATGCCTCCCAGGAATCACGTTTGAGGCTGATAGTGTGACAAATGTCTAGCGTTGTCCAGACTGTAAATATAAGTGAATGTTGATCTCATGAATGTTGATCTTTCCAATACTGCATGTGAATATGTGCTTACAAATCATAGGGTGGGAATTCTTAAAGTATTACGTATGGTGTACCCAAATTCCCTAGAAACACTTCAGTATTTTAAACACTTCACTATGTAAAGCTTTGGGAATATGAGTCTTTATTTCCCTTTCTCTTCCTTTGTTTTAAAAAATATACATATACATTCATTTTCACACAATACTAAAATCAGATTATTTCTGGCATCCAAACAACTATAAGTAATTTTGAGTGAGGGTGACTGATTTCTTGCTACCCCAGGACACATTTCAGTGCATCTACTAATATTACTGGCTGAGAAGAATCCCAGGAAATCAATTACTGTTACTTGAGGAAATGATGAAACTGAGACCTTGAGAACTTAACTTGCCAAGTTCACACAAACAGCAAGTGATAGGGTCCTCCACAACCACAGGATAAATGAATAAGATCATACATTCACAAGAAAAGTTGCCCACAAGTTGTTGGGCAATTCTACAATTAATAATAATGTTCTTTTCTTTTAACAATGTTGCTTTCCAAAACTTTAGTATGTCAGTCCTAATTTTGTATTTATGAAGCTCCAAAAAACTGATTCACTCTTGCTGATATCTCTTTGATTCATTATGTCATCGATTTAACCAAGATTTATTGACTGTAGCAAATGTCAAACGCTATTCTAAGAACACACTAAAGACATCACGTCTGCCCTGATGGCACTTACTGGGGACAGACAAATAGCAAATCATCTTATAAATGTGAAATTACTACATAATTCACAGGAGAGAAGCTGTGGAGTTTATGGGGTGGCGGGGGGGTTGATCTTATAACAGAGATCAGAAGGATAAAAGGATTATTTTAACTAGTCAAAAAGGGAGAAAAATGCATTCCAACAGAGGCAACAGTAGGTGCCCCAGGACAGAAAGCACAATGTGTGTGAGGAACTAAAAAATTCCAGAAGAAGTGAAGAGCGCACAGTAGGAGTTAAGCTAGTGTAATGGTAGTGGGCGATCCACCCATGCAAGGCCACCCGTGCAACTCTAAGAATTCTAAAAACAAATTCTAAGAACTCTGGATTAAGCCAGAAAACAATGTTATCAGGTTTGCATTTTGTAAAATATTACTCTGACAGGTGTTGGAAGAACATAGGGGCAAAGAGTAGCTGCAGATAAATCAGGACGCTACTGCCAGCAAAATAGCATGATGGCTTGGACAGCCCTGGAGACAGAAAATGAATCAATTTAATATACTATTGGAAAGTAAACAGCACAGGACTTGTTGATGGTTTGGGTGAGAAGGAAAAAAAGAGATAAATGACATTTACAGGATGATTTTCTGTCAATTCCTTTCCCCAACATCCATCTCTCCCCTTCCTTCTTAACAACAGAACCCTAAATGTATTTGGTGTTGTCAAAAGTTCCAAATAGGATACATTTTCTATATCCCTTCTAGTTATATATGGTTATCAGTATTGGTTATTAGCATAGTTATATATGGTTATTATATTATTGCTAAACACTGTGCAATAAAACATAAGAGGAAGTGTTGGGAGCTTTTGAGCTATTTCCTTAAAAGAAAGATGTCGTGGCCTTACTTTTCCCCACATAAACATTACTGTCTGAAACTCAGCTGTGAGCTTGTAACTTCAGCAGGCAATTCGGACTATGAAGAGCCAAACATCAAAGGGAGCAGGCACTCACGTGCCAGCCAGTTCTCCGTACCTGCAGACTTCTTTTTCATGAAAAAATGAAACTTTTTATGTCTAAATCACCTACAGCCCATAGAATCTGGCTTGATACACAGCATAATCCAGTAGGTAAACAGGAACACCACCAATAGTAGGCGGAAAAGTAAATGAAGTCCAGGTGATGGGGAGACACACCCGGAGTTACACTGAAGCGGTAAGTTTGCCCCTCGAAGGCAACCAAGTGGGCATTTAGATAGACAAGCCTAGAACTTCTAACATGCCTGGGTTATATAGATATTTGAGACTCCCTGGCACATTGAAGGCATTTACAATCATATAAGAAAGTAAAGTGGACTTACAGATTTAGTGCAAACCTATCAAAATTTCAGATTTTTTTTGTTTTTGCAGAAATTGAAAAGCAGAACCTAAAATTCATGTGGAAAAGCAAGGAACCCAGTATAGCCAAGACTCTTTAAAAAAAAAAAGTGGGAGGACTTACACTTTTCAATTCTAAAACTTATTACAAGCTACAGTAATCAAGACAGCATAAAATGACATATTAATCAACAAAATAGTATTTGGAGTCCAAAAGTAAACCTTTACAGTAGTGGTCAGTTGGTTTTTGATGGGGTGCTGAGAAAATTCAGTGGGAAGAGAACAGGTTTTTGTTTAGTTTCAACTGGCTTTGAGACAATAGGATAACCACATGCGAAATAATGAAATCGGATGCTTACCTCACACCAGGCACAGCGTGTGCGTCCCCTGGAAGTGCCTGCCTCTGAACCGGTCCATCCGAAACACTGACCGAAGCCAGGGGTAGATGCAGGAAGCCTGGATGCTGAGTCACACCACAAGCACATGCGCAGTTCGCTCCCGCACAGCTCCCTTCTGGGTGTCAGGCCCTGCTGGCTCGCTGGATAGGGCCTGCCCTCGCCTACCAAGCCTTCATCCGTGGTCCAGCAGTTCCCCGAACTGGGCCATTGATGAGGATGTTTCAATGGTGGTTACTTCAGATCTCATAAGGCTCTCTCTGCTCCCCTTACAGAACTTTGAGCCTACCTGCCAATCCTGATTCCCAGGTGTCTTTTATCCCATATATCCCTGATTAGGCCCGGAATAGCTACTGGGATCCCATGAAATCTGGCACCAGGGGAATTAGCAGCTCCGTTCCGGGGCAGGATCAATCGCCGCAGCAGGGTTTGTTCCCCAGAGGTCCGCACCTGCGGCCTGGCCTGTCTGTACTTGACTCAGACCTGGGGACCCAGTACAGGCATCTTGGATTGTGACCTGGCAGATGCATGCTCCCCACTCAACTGCCCTCGGTACTTCAGGACCTCAGCCTGTGCGGATAGGGAATGCCCCTGCTAAGTAAGCCATCTTCCTGGGGCCCCCGGTTCACACACACACTGCTCTCCTGGCATGGAGCGGAGAACATCTTTTGCACCGGACCTCTTGGGCCCCGTCGGGGGTGGGGGAGAGGGAATATACACAGGGCCTCCGTGGGAGTCAGCTCTCCCAGTCTCTCATGGGTGGACTCCCTGGCACTGGCAAGACGGCAGATCTAAGGAGTTTCCACAGACCTGGCTTTGGGGGACGCGCATCTCTGTTTCAGAGCGGACTGGACGTTAGCAGTGCGTGGTATCCCCCGGAAAGCCCAGCCAGCAGCCCATCTGTTCCTACGAGGTGGGAACTCAAGGACCTATCCTGGGGAGCCCAGTTGCTGATTCACGGGGGAAGCACATGTACAGCTCATTCCCACGCACCCGCTGTCAGTCATTAGGCCCACCTGGCCGGCCGGATAGGGCCTGCCCTCACCCATGGAGCCATCACCTGGAGGCCCCCAACTGCGCCTTTGAGGGGGAGGTTTGCATGCACAACAGCATTAAATTGTACTTGACCAATGAAAACCATACAGCTGATAAGGGACTTGAACCCAGGTTATAGAAAAACTGTTAGAACTCAGTAATTTAAAAAAGGAAATATCTGAAAGGACAGTTCTCCAAAAATGAGATAGAAATGGACAAAAAGCACATTAAAATACCACTAGTCATCAGGAAAACGCAAGTCAAAACCACAGTGAGATACCACCTCTAACAAGAACAGCTATAATCAAAATAACACACAATAACAACTTTGGGCAGAAAGGTGAAGAAATTGGAACCCTCACATGATAGTAGTGAGACTGTAAATGACGCAGCCAGTATTTTTTGACTACAGTCTGAGTTTCTCAAAAGATTAAACACAGTTGCCATTTGATCCAGCAATCCCACTCCCAGGTATATACCCGAGAGAAATGAAAACACATGTTCACAAAAACATTCTTCATAAATATTTATAGCAAACATGATTCACGATAGCCAAAAAGTAGAAACAACTCAAATGTTCTTCAACTGGTAAGTGAATAAATAAAATCTGTTACATCCATACCATGGCATGTTATTTGGCAATAAAAAGTGATGAAGTACTGATACATTCTGTAACATGGGTGCACA
The DNA here is from genome assembly GCA_004026765.1 of Micronycteris hirsuta. Taxonomy (NCBI): domain Eukaryota; kingdom Metazoa; phylum Chordata; class Mammalia; order Chiroptera; family Phyllostomidae; genus Micronycteris; species Micronycteris hirsuta. The sequence goes on along the minus strand of PVJI01001948.1, from coordinate 73,766 downwards.
CTGAAAACGAGAAAAGTGAAAGAAGCCAAACACAGCTGATTGGAAAGGACCTATATTAACTGGTTTCACTTATGTGAAAAGTCTAGAATGGGCAAATCCATAGAAGCATAAAAGTAGATTAGTGTTTGCCTCGAGCTGTGAGTGGTGCTTGTGGGAAAAACGGAGTAGCGTTAATGGGAATAGGAGTTTCTTCGTGTGAAATCAGAGCAGCGGTAGTTGCATGACTCTGTGAATATACTAAAAACACTGAACTGTACACTTGAGATGGATGACTGCTATGGTATATGAATTCAATCTCAACGAGGTGGTTTAAAAAGTCAGAAGAGGAGCTGCCTTTTCTTTGCCCATCAGAGGAAAAGCCACACAATCATATTAATGGACTTGTAGTTCCCAAATGTGCAATTCCCTGCTGCCTCTGCCTGGGAGCTCTCTGGCACATTCTTGTCCAGGGTTGCTTCTTTGTATCTAACCGTATCCTTCGCCTGGTTCTCAGATCCCCAGAAATCTTAACTGCCTCTATTCTTGCCTTTTTCTCCTATCTAATTGTGAGCAACTACACGGAAGTCATGGGGTTTTATCTCAGGATTTCCACAAATTTTGATCCAGATTTCTGTTTTTTCTGAACAAAATGAAGGTTAAATATATAAGTCGTGACACCATAAAAGTCCTAGAGGAGATCTTAGGCAGGAAAATCTCAGATATTCCACAGTAATATTTTCACCGATATGTCCCCTAGAGCAAGAGACATAAAGGAAAGAATAAACAAATGGGATCTCATCAAAATAAAAAGCTTCTGAACTGCTGAAAAAAACAGCGTTAAAATAGAAAGAGAAACAACCATATGGGAAAACATATTTGCAAATAATACCTTTGACAAGGGTTTGATCTCCAAAATATAGAAAGAATTCACACGACTCCACTCCAGGAAGACAAACAACCCAATTAAAATATAGACAAAGGACTTGAACAGAAGGCCCAGAGACAGATGAAAAGATGACCAGCATCACTAGCCATCAGAGAGATGTAAATTAAAACCACAGTGAGGTACCACTTCACACCAGTGAGAATGGCCATCAAAATAATTTTGAATGCAAAATGTAAGTGAAAATTAAAATTTTAGAAAATGATTAAAATAAAAAACATTTGCAGATAGCAGTTTGATTTTTTAATAATTCTATATTGATACATATGATAAGTTTTGCCTTCTTATCCTCTAACTTTTATAATTACATCAAAGAACATTAATAACTGTGAAATATTGTATGTAATTTATAATAAAATATAATACAATAATGTCCTAGTAATTCATTTTAGGGCTTCTAGTTTAAAGATAATCCTTTTACTACAAAACAAATTTTAAAAAAGTAAACATTGTAATTATTATTCTTAATGATTGAAATTTTCTTGATACTAGCTAATCAAAACAAAAAATATAAATAAATTGAATGCTGAAACAATTAATACATTTAATGATTTTGTGCTTATCACTACAATCCTATTATTCTTATTTTTAAAGTAATTATTTTTATTTGAATTTATAAAAGAAAGTATACTAATAAAATGTTACTTTTAAACATATACAACAGGAAACTGAAACATATAAGAGTAAGCTGAACATCAGTATAGTAGAGAAATATGGCACGTAGGGGATAGGAAGGAGTAAATATTTTCTAAACAATAGTGTAATCTACCACAGTTTTTAACATATGTTTAACTTGCACTCATTAATGATGGTTGGTTGAAGTCACAGAGCAAAGAGATATTACTTACTATATGAACATGTCATAAATTATAGTAATTATATAAACTTTTCTCAACATGATTAGCAATAAATCAGCACATAGAATTCTTCTGCTTAAAATTCCTGCAGATAAAATCAGCATAGCTTTAGATCTCAGAAAACTAGTGATTAAAAAAGAGAAAATACAGTAGGGGTTATATGAAATTTATCTTTTCATTTAACATGAATGAAGTTCCAGAGGTGCCTCCTGTTTGAAAACAGAATAACAAGCTAACTCTCTTATGACTTAGAAATAAGCACATCTTTTAGAAAAATAGGCCAGCTGATCACTAATCTAAGATGGTAACATTCTAAACAACAGATCACAAAAGCAGTCTTTAATTTGATGATATAAAACATAAAATTAAAATTTAAAATATGTCTAATAAATATCCATTCTCTAACAAAACATTATATAACATGGCACTTTTAATTTATTTGTCAACAAATAACAGTTTTTTCTTTTATAATTATATTGATATTTTTTATTTTATAATTTTATAATTTTACTTTTATAAGTAAATAGCCTCTGTTCTCAATTTAAATGGTATCCTATTTATACATTGTCTATGTATTAAGAATATTAAAGTTTTAATTTAAATGATTATATAAAATATGATTAGTAATGCAAATTATTATTTTTTAGAAGTGTGTTTTCACATATCATGCACATGTTCCACAATGATTCTTTGAATACATAAAGGTGACTACAAATTTACGTGTAGATTATTATACTCAATTCGAGGGTTGCTGTAGAAGATGGCCAAAAGTTTGGTGGTTTAAAACAACAAAAATTTTATTGTCTCAAAGTTCTGGAATCCAGAAGTGCAAAATTAAAAATCATCTGGGTTGTTTCTCTCTAGGGGCAATGAGCTAGAATCCATTCACACACTTCTCTCCTAGCGCCTGGCGGTGATTGACAACCCTTAGGCTTGTGGACCCCTGCAATCCCCACCTCCAACATCACGTGGCTTTCTTTCTATGTTTCCATATGTCCTCTCCTTTTTGTCTGACACCTATCACTGGATGTAGGGCCCATCCTGATCCAACATATTATCTGGAGAGTCCTACCTTAATTACATAAGCAAATACCCTTACTCCAAATAAGGTCACATTCTGAAGTTCTGGGTAGACGCATTTTGGGGGAATCACAATTCAAGTCACTGTAATTGTGAGAGAAGTTTGAGAATCAACAATAATTGTCAAACTATTGTAGCAGCAATCCATGGCTTACCATTCCACCCAAACATCACTTTCTTCAGCTATACATTTATTTCATCCAACGATTGAGTACCTACTATGTGCCAGATGCTGAGTTAGGTCTTTGGAAGACAAGAGTTACCCAAATAACTATCGCCTCTGGGAAACCAGTCATATGCTAGTTTTTACACAAGTTCATGGCCAAGTTTTCACCAACCCACGATAAAATTAATACATTTTTAAGAATTTTAATTTACTTCATTCATTTAAAAAACTTTTTTATTCTACAATATGATCTATTAACTCTTTAGTGTAGCTACTTCTGTTCTATAAGTAAGAATGAATGAATGAATGAATGAATGAATGAATAGAAGATGATAGCTGTAATTTGTAATGTTCTTTCATGACCTCTTAATACTCTTTCTTGGAGAAAAGAAAGATCTGAAAATTCTAGCCCTGTTGCACCAAGTGTTATGAGAGATTAGGGTATCAAAAAGAGATGGTTTAGAGCTCATTTGGATCACATGTGACATAAACTATAGAGCAATGTTTTTCAATGTCTGCATGGAACCAAACATAACTTGCACTCATTGAGGTCTCCAAAGGGTATACTTTCACACCAACCTTTCAAAGGTTAGTTATTCTCCTAGACTCAGCAGAGAGAGATTTTGATGGGAATTGGCATGGGGGAGGGGTAGAGGTAGAGTTCATGGGGTCAAGAACACTAACATTTGTGTTTATTATTAATAATAAGTATCTATATCATAGGCTGGTAAAAGGCATGTTACTGAAGTGTACACAGCCAGCAGACAGAAGATTCATCCCAGAGGAGGAGATTCTTAGTAAGAAAAGCTGAGAAGTAACATATCCCCTTACAGGTATATTTTAGAGAAGAACGAATTTTAGAAATATGCTCATTCACAATTCTGGGATAAAGTAGTACGTTGATACACATGAGGCAGAACATGATGGACATTCTTGCTGAACTTTTATTTATTTTCCACAGCCTGTGTGAAAGAAAGGGTTAAAAATTGGCCTGGGCTACTCAGCTCCTCACATTCCAAAGAAAGGTGTTATCTCAAGGCTGGCCCTTGACAGGATCCTGAGTGATAATCTCTAAACTTTAGGAATATCCTGCTTGATAAGAGTGTTTTCGACTGAGGTCTTGGGCCATCCTGTGTCAGTTTGACCTCCAAGGGGCTAGAGTCCAAGTTACATGGGCACTACATTCTTACACGAATGACCACAATAAAACCCTGGACTTATGAACTGGGTTAGCGTCCTGGAAAAAAATATCAATTGAAAAGAAGGCCCAGAAGAAGGGGAAGCAAAATTATTTTAAGCTGGAAAACCACAAAGCACAAAAAGTGATAACTGATTTGAATGCTCAAACAACTTACATTATATTATGTGAAAAGGATCAAATGTTTAAGAGGCTCATACTGGCCACATTTTAGATGACTGGAGCATTAGAAATAGTCACGCCTATAATTTGAACATGTAAACATTCACAAGTACATAATGAGAGTCATAGTGATAAAATGAAAGAGAAGACCACGCCACTTTGATAATTACCTAATAGTAGCCGAAGGAAAAGATGCACACCTTAACTCCACCTTACACATTTAGAATTGTTGCCTTTCATGTGATTGACCCTCTTTATATTGAAGTCTGTTATATTTGGTATTTCTTAACTATATTATTTTCTCTTGGTTTGTATTTGCATGATTACTCTTCTTCCCCCTATCCCTTTATATCAGCCTTTTTATGTATTTGTTTTAGGTGGGTCTTTTATAAACATTATGTAGATTTTTTTCTAATCTGTCATCCTTTGCCTTTTAATAGAATCAAATGTAAATGGAAGAAAAAACAGTAAAATAAACATCCTAACACCAAGAAAATCATCAATTGTGGACATTTTGCCATATTTGTTTTATTTATTATTTCCCTAATCACTGAAAAATAAACACATAGAAATTATTGTTATTCTTCCATTGTAATCAGTAAATTCAGCAGTGAAACAAGAGTTTATGCACTCTTAACCTTATTCAGTTGTTTTGTTTGTTTGTTTGCTTTTTTCAGAAGAAACAAAGTGACTTTAATATGGAGAAAAAATGTAGCACCAGCAGTTAGCAGCTATCATACAAGATCTGATAGAATAATCAGTCAGATGCTAGGAAAACCTATTAACACAACAATCATTCAAACCTACGCTCCAACTACATGGCTGAAGAAGATGAAATTGAAAGATTTTACACAGGTATCCAAGAAGAAATTGATTTATTCAGTTTTAAGGGAGCCTCTGTAAGTAGAGAAAAATATGAATGAAAAATTGCTAGGTTCCTTCTTAAGTTTGCAGAGTCTCTGATATCCAAATCAAACAAGAACGGTATAAGAAACAAAGATATAGGCCATCAGATTAGAAAAACACTTAAAAAAATAACAATGAGCTCAATAAAATATAAGTAAATTCATTAAAAATCAAATAAATTATAGATAAATTCCAAAGACTATCCCAAATAAAATATTAGAAAAAATAAATCTAAAAATATTCAAAAAGAATAACATATTTTGACTATGTTAAACTTATCCTAGTAATGCAAATGTGGTTTAACATTTGAAAATTAATTAATAATTCTTCACAATAGTAGATCAGTGAATAAAATTATATGATCATTTTTAATAAATGAAGACAAAACATAAGACAAATCCAACATATACCTATGTTTAAAAACAACCAGTTATAATTAAAATTAGAAAGAAAATGGAGTTGCCACTTAAGATGGCAGCATGGGCAAATGCAGTAGTCCAATCTTCCCACAACCACATCAAAATTACAACTAAACCACATAACAACCGTCATTCAGGACTGCCTGAAATCTAGCTGAACAGTCCTACAACTAGGGGGATAAGAAGGAGCCACATTGAGACTGGTAGGAAAAGCTGGTTGGAATGGAATGGAATTGGCTGGTCCCATATCTGCATGTGGCAGATAAAACTTAAGGGGGCTACAGAGGTTCCACTGGAGAGTGAGGGGTCGCAACACCGCAGCAGGTCCCCTGCCAGGCTTCCAAGGCCAGGAAGAGATGTTCCCATAACTTCTGGCTATAAAAACCATCAGGGATTGTGGATGAATGAGATAGAGGACTGCTGTAGTCCTAGGCATGCCTCATAAAGGGTCCACTCAACCACAGAAGGACTTACTCTGACTAACTCACTCTGAGCTCCAGCACTGGGGCAGCAGCTCTGAAGGCCCCAAGGTCATATGGGGAGGAACTGAATTGTCTGGCATGAGGGCAAGAGTGGTAGGGGAAGCTTTCTCCCAGACAGAAGTGCTAACAGAAGCCATTGCTCCTTTCTGAGCGCTCCCTGGCCCAGAGTCTGCAGGCAAGCACTATATCTGAGTCTCCATTAACCTGACTAAAGCCGATTCCCTGAGACTCTGCTCTACCCTACTTTGGAGCCTATGCAAGCTGTTCCCAGTGGTTTTTCCATATAAATGGCCTGTCTTAATTCATGCTTTGGACTTTCCTAAAATCTCTCAAACAAGTTGCACCTGGCCTCAGAATTCCCCATACCTCTTGCTAAGTGGCCCCAGGCCCTGCACTAGCAGCAGCCAGCCTTGATTTGGAGCCTTGATTTGAAATGAAAAACAAACAGCAACAAAGAGTTAGTATTAACAGATGATATGATTGTATGTAGAAAATCAGAAACTCTATCCATAAATTGTTCAAATATGAGAGAATTTAGGAGTGTTGCTGAATGAAAATTAATATACAAAGTGAACTTATATTCTGTATACAAAGAACAAGCAAAAAACTTTAAAGATAATACTTTCAATTAAAAATACCAAAATATAAATGTACCATAAGATAGACAAGATTTTCTAGAGGGGGAAAAATGATAAAAATTTACATTCAGAGATATTAAAGAAGTTCTGCACAGTAACAAGAGCCATATTATGCTCATGGATTGAAAGATTCAACATTATAAAGGTGTTGACCATCCCCAAGCTGATCTATAGATTCAATACAATCAAAATCAAACTCCTGACAGAGCAGGGCAAGTATGTGTGTGAGTGTGGTGCATAGGTGTGTGTATGTGTTTGAGTTGACAAGCTTATTCTAAAATGTATAAGAAACCACAACTTAGCCAAGAAAATCCTCAAGAGGAAGAAGAGAGGAAGAAGAAGGAGGAGGAGGAGGAGGAGGAGGAGGCCGCGGCAGCTAAGGAACTTGGAACACCAGATAACAAGATTTCTTATAAAGAAACTAAAATACTGTGGTGTGGGTGTAAAAATAAACAAACATATCAATAAAACAGAACAGAGAGTCTATAAATGTACACATTAAAGGCCAAAGGAAACGATCCAGGTACGAGCAAGTAGCTAAATATTCAAGGGAGAAAGGATTAAGAAGTTAAAGTTGACCAGATGGCTGGGGACAGAAAAGCTGGGTGGAGGGATAGGACCCAAAGAGGAGGTGCTCCCTGAGACTGAAGAGGAGGGGCTGGACAAGGGAGGACAGTGAGGCAGGTTTGAAATGGTCGTCGTGGAGAGTAACGGCGTGAATGGATCACAAACTGTAACAACACAGGCAACCATATGGAAGAACTATTGAGACTCGTGACTGAAAATATGTAACTCAGGAAATAGAAAAACATGTTTGCAATGTTTCTCTGTTCAAGTACAAGCACAGAGAAGGTACATACACGGGATCAATAAGGATTGTGATACTACTAGGTAATTATAAATAAAAGAAGAACAAGCAAGCTATTGGCAAGGACATTATTGAACTGATTAACTTTGCAATATAAACTGTAAATAGAGAGAACTAAAGATAAAATGGATATCTTGGAAGAAAGGATGAATGAGAATCTCTGTGATAGTTTTGTGCAACTTTATTTGGTGTTATCACCTCTCCACCTGAGGGCCTCGTCTTCTCTCCTAGCCTGAGTACACAAATCAGATTCCCACCGTGTCTCCTGTATCACGCCGTCAGCAATGCCATCAACACAGTAATTCCACTGGAATTGTTGCTGATGATTTGACTTCCTTCCACTGAATTCAATAATGAATAAGTAAAATAAATGCAGAATCCAAAAAGAGAGCAAAAGAAACCTGGGACCTGCTCTGACTCACAGAACTATGTCTATAAGAATGTCTCCTAAACAGTCCGTTTTAACCAAATTTCAAATCCCTGAATTCTTTTGTACACTTTTTTGAGTAAATGTGAATGTACGGATTAGATTTATAGCTTACAAAGAAAGAGAAAGTGTTGTAAAGCTGAGGAGAAGACATAACAAAAGTACACCTTGTAGCTCTGGAATGACAACTCCCTGGTTGGAGATGAACTTGGCTGATGGGTTTTCCATGGTAGCCTCCTAGCACTTAATCTTAGCCAAATATTAACATGCTGAATTTATTACATTTGAGCTCTGAAATTAAAAGTGACTATCTGTAACACGTGCGTGGTATATAGAACAGTCATGTAATAGGACCAGCCCAATCTGAAGCCAGGGACGTTATGATTGTGATATGGCAGGCAACCTCCCTCACACACCAAGACAGCTGAGTGAATCTGATGGACAAGGTGCCATTCCTCTCTGCAGGTATCTGCTTTCCGAAACAATGCATGATATACAGGTAATATTTGTTAATAATTCCTTTAATGCATCTCTATAACAGACTGTGCAGTCTAAATCTGGAAATGCAATTTACTTCACTGAAACAGAGCAATCAACTGAATAAAACCAAATTTTAGAGGAGAAAGATCACAAGCATCAGACAAAAGAAATACAAAAGAAAAACTTTCCTTTTTCTCTAGAGCAAGACTACAGTGGAAATCAGCATTGCAAAGGTTGTCTCCGTGGGATTTTCAGACAGATGTTAGGCTCAAATTAGGGAGGTGTATGTATCCATTTGGGGACCAATGGAAAAACAATTAGCATTTTTACTAGGAAATAGAATACATATGAAATTAAGTTTTGCTACAAATTAAAGACAATAGAATTTTTATCACAAGTTTAGAGATGCAAAACTTTAATTTAAAAAGCTTAATTTTTGTCAATTTTATCGAGCACTCCCCTGTAGAAAGAAAGGCTGCAATTTGCCAAAGAGTGGGAACAATAGAGAGTGAATAAATGTGTTTATGATGAATGAATTTTTGTTCATATTTTGAATTGTCTATATCCAGAGAATAGAAAACAATTAGGTTAAAATTAATTCTTGGAATGCTATGCTATCAGGACTACAGCAGGGATTGGAGCATTGTTTCCATGGCTTTGGGTTGTGTATACATGACTGGCCTTAGCTGGTTTCACAGGTGAAATCCATAGCTAGATAAAATGCGTTGGGTCAAGATTCTAAAGAATCGGTGACTAGATGTTTTCACAGCCACAGACTCTAGAATAGTGTCCTGTTGGTTACGTGGACTTCCTCGAAGGATCCCTAAAAACACTGCCGAAGAATCAAAATATTACTTTATTAACAGCTGTTCAAAAGCTTCAATGTTCTCAAGTTTAGTGATCTTGGCACTTTGAGGACATTGGAGAGAAAACAAAGAGGGATAGAGATCCTGAGCTAAGGAGAGTATTCGACATCTACAGTGCAGAACCAAGCTGAATTTGCCCACTATTTTACATTACTCAGGACCCTTTCAATTATAAGTAATATAAACCCAACTCAAATTGAGCAAAGAATATGCATAGACCATTAAAAATATAAATGGCCAATAAACAAATAAAAGAATTTTAATCTTCTAAAAGAAATCAAAATTAAAACAATGAGCAATAAGATCCCGTGCCTCTAAAATTGGCAGGCTGCTGATAAAGGCTAGACATCAAGATCATTTTTGTTCAATGTGGTATGAGATCTTTCAAGATACTGATTGGATTAGAAAACGATAAAGTTTAAGAATTAGCCTTAGCATTTATCCATTCATTAAACAAATACTTTTTTAAGTCTCCATTAGGGTTATGATCTACCAGGCAAGACAGATGTTATAAAAATAATACTGATAAAGTAAACAATAGAAAATTACAATTGTGGCAAACACTGAAAAAGATTTATAAAAAGTTAGAAGAGCCTACAATAAGGGTAAGTTTAACAGTCCCAGAATTCTGGCAAAATTTTCTAGGGTGCAACCTTGCTATAAAGAATTAAGTGAATGTTTGCTAGGTAAGGAAAGGAAGTCCCAGGCAAATATAACATGCTCAAATAGCATAGACTTACTCCTCACTCACATTTCATAGCTGTTGTGAAATCCATTTGCTCCAATCAGCTCTGCTCCTTGTTCTTCTCACTCAGGAACACAGTCTGATAAATCGGTCACTATCTGCAATGTTAGTTACCAATGACCACTGTATGGAGAAAAGCCTAGAAGGTTAGAGTCACATGGCCTCAATCAACAAGGGGGCCCTGAGAATTCACTGTCTCCAAGTGCCAAAATTGCAAAAAGCTAAAATACTTAAAGAGCACACTATTTACATGTCCAGCGTGGCTGGAGCCCAGTGAGAGAGGGAAATGTGAGCCCGAGTAATAAAACCTATCTTTATCCTATTAGTGATAGTCACTGAAAGCTTTATTTACATTTCAATGAATTTTTCCTAGGAAGAAAAATCATGTAGTTGCATACAACCTAATCTTCAGGCTTCTTTACCACAGTAGTGTTTGCAACATTTTTTAAATATCAAAACGTAAATAGTCAACAGTCAATTCTTATTCAAAAACAATAGGTTCATGGCATCTTTGTGATGAATTACCATATAATCAATGGAAACAATATACTTAGAAAAATGTGGCAAAAAATGTAAGTGATAAAAAGGGGCCCTGGCTGGTGTAGCTCAGTGGATTGAGTGCAGGCCGGGAACCAAAGGGTTCCGGTTCGATTCCCAGTCAGGGCACATGCCTGGGTTGCAGGCCAGGTCTCCAGTGAGGGCCATGTGAGAGGCAACCACACATTGCTGTTTCTCTCCCTCTCTTTCTCCCTCCCTTCCCTTCTCTCTAAAAATAAATAAATAAAATCTTTAAAAAAAATTAAGTGATAAAAGTTTGTATAAGTTGTAGTACAAAATGAAATCTACCAATTTTTTAAAGTGCCCTATGTTTACTATCTGTCTATAAAAACTCTTATATATGAATTCAGTTAACCCCTGAACACCATGGGGTCAGAAGCACCAACCCCTGATCAGTCAAAAGTCCACATATAACTTTTGACTCCCCAAAAATTTAACCACAGTTGTCCCTTAGTATCTGTGGGGGATTGATTCCAGGATGTCACAAAGATACCAAAATCTGCAGATACTCAAATCTCCTGTATAAAATGACTTAAAACAATGAATACAGTTGTCCCTCAGCAACCAAGGATTCCCAACGGCGGATTGGAAAGGCTGCTTTCAGTCTGAGATTGATCGAATCTGTGGATGTAAAATCCGTGTTGTTCCAGGGTCGACTGTAATCCATTTATTTAATCTAGAGTTATGGTTTGCTTGTTCTTTACTTTTATTGTTGCTTTCTTTCTTACTATGCGTGCTTTATCCATGTGATAATTTTCGGCAAAGAAGATATATCCTTGGTCAGCAGATTTTTAAAAACTAATCAAGACTTGATTTACCACTGTTCAAAGAGAAGTATCTTTTTCTTTCTACATTGGTAAACATGACTAGATTTCCTGCTAATCTCCTGTAAAGTATGTAAAAGTTATTGTAGTGTTTTTGCTGTTGTTTCAATGCATCTGGATATTCTGAAAACTGTGTTTACTTTACCACTAGTTCAGACAAGTATTAGATAAGGTTGAATGTTTGTTCTCATCTTTTCAGTTCCCTCTTGTCAGGAGCAGGCCCACAACTTGGGCTCTGGGTCCATGACCAGCTACTCTGGGGCAATGAAACGGCGAGTTGCTACCTAGTCCAAAGCAACCAAATATTTTTCAGGTAGCAATTCGGGAGTACAGTCAAGCACCCCCAACTTATTGAGCAATAATGACCTCATGAGAACATGCTCTGCATCCACTTTTTTGACATTCTTTTGGCTATGATGATAGAATGGTCATAACTGCCAGTGATGGATCAAAAATAATACAGCATATGTATCACTGATGCCATAAGAACACATATATCGCTGAAGAACAGGCTGCTTTATTTTACTTTCTTACCCCATCCCTGGATACTTTACAGCAGTGAATTCCCTAATTTTTCAAGAAAAAAATTTGGCACAAAAATTCAAACTGTATTTCATCTCTCCTTCAGCTTCCAAAAAAATAAATAATCTATTTGACCAGACTCTGCAGACATTGGACAAATGTTGGCCTGAACGCTGAGCTTATACCTGGATAGGTTGATACAGCTGACACAATTGGGTTACCACAAACTGGGCCTTGCATGAAAGGCCTGAAAAAGTTTAAAATCAGCCTGGGGTGGAAACAGTCCAGGGGGAAATATGCTGGTGAAGGAGCACATTTGTGTTTCTTCCAGGAATTGTTTTGTTGCTTTGTTGTAAATGAGTTTGTTTTGTTCTTAAAGGGATAAATGGCCCGGCCGGTGTGGCTCGGTGGATTGAGCGCGGGCTGGGAACCAGAGGGTCCCGGTTAGATTCCCGGTTGGGGCACATGCCTGGGTTGTGGGCCAGGTCCCCATGACGGCCATGTGAGAGGCAACCATACATTGCTCTTTCTCCCTCCCTTCTCCTCTCTCTGAAAATAAATGAATAAAATCTAAAAAAAAAAATTATTTAAAAAAAATAATAATAAAGGGATAAATGTTTTAAAGAGTCTCATTAATACCTGAAAGCCAGCATTTTATTTATCGAAATGACCACTTATAAATACCCATCCATAAGGCCATTAATATTTGTCATTTCAGCTCTCATGACTCCTCACAACATTTTGGATACCAAGAGGCAGTTCTGTTTGAGCTCATATTTTATGATAAAAAATAATTTGATTTTGTTTTAATGGGAAGCTACAGCTGGTAATTTGTTTCACGTAGATGTTTCCTTTTTTGGTCTGGTGAATGGGAGTTGGATTTAAAATAAAATTGTAGTCAAAACATGAAGAGCATTTGCTAAACAGAGTGGCAGATTATATGTTCAAAATGAGATCTTTCAAAATGCTGCTGAATCATCTTTGGAGGGTATTAAGGATGTCTTTACTTACTGCTGCAGCAGTAAGCATCAGGCAGGTATTATGCACATATTTCCAGAAAAAAATAATAATAATCACTAATCAGTGTGAAAGAAAATAGAAGTTTGAACCAATGAGGGACATGATAACTGGAAAAGGCAAGTCTTTCGTTGCTATCTCTATTTTCTTCCATCATAAGAAAAAAGAAAATTTTTGAAAAATGAGGAAAACACCAAGAAAAGATCAAAGTATGATTAGCTCTATCAAATATTTAGTTACAAATATTTAGTAACTCTATCAAATATTTAGAAAAAAGAAAATTTTTGAAAAATGAGGAAAACACCAAGAAAAGATCAAAGTATGATTAGCTCTATCAAATATTTAGACTATTCTGTGAAAACATGATGTTCTTTCTGAAGTAAAAACAAACAAACAAACAAACAGAAAAGTATGAAAAGCAAAGTTCCTTTACTAAAACTTCAGGAGAGGGATTTACAATAGATGGATCTCAGCATTATAACGAGGGTGGCTATTGTCAGCCCCAAATGAAGACACCAACACAAGCCAGGTCTGGATCAGGGGTCAGGTGCCGCTAGGAAGTAGACAAGTTGCTGAAAATCTAGTTACTATAGCAAAAGTAGACTAAGTAAGTATGCAGGGCCAGCTGTATCAGGGGAACCCAGAGAGCATACCAGACTCTCATGGGCAAATGAGAGCGATAGTTGGCTCTGGGTCAAGGCCCTTGGAATGAACAGGAAGGCAAGTAAAAGCAACCAGCAGGTATACAAGTTCTTCAGAGGTTATTTGAATTGAGACTCCTTTAAGCGTTAGGTCTCCACCATGAACATACTTCTATGTGCCAATAAGGTACAACACTCCAAGTGTATCTGCCACTAAACACCATGGTTAAATTCAAAATTTTTGTATTTCCAGTAGCTGGTTCCACCTACAGAGACAAGTGTAAAAGCTTCAAATTCTTTGAGCTTGTCAATCATATGCCTGTCTTATCATAGACTCTCCATGGCGTAAAGTAGCTAAAATCTCCTATGTCATCATACTGTTTTAAAGCTTATTTACATGTTTATATTCATATTTTCCAAGATAGTACTTGGGAGAACTTAAAGTTTTAGTTATGTATTTCTTATAATACACACCATGTACACACAAATTTAAAATCCTTTACATGATTGCACCAATGAATAATTTCAGGAGAGCCCAGCTCTCAACCCCGAATTTTTTGAGAGGTTATTGAAATACCCTATTTACCTTAAAATCTTACCATATAGTCAATAAGATTCAACAAGTCAGAGACTTCAAGTTGGAAGTTACTTAAGAGGCCATTTGTGGAGTTTTCTTAAATGTCCACAAATTTTGTGAACTCTTTGCAACAACAGTGGGATCTCTGTCACCCTTTCATGCATCTACATAGGTTTCTGTCTCACTTCCAAATAGTCACAATAAAGAGAAAGTGGTGTTTTACAACTTCTAAGGTCGCATCATAAGGGGCAATGCAACTTTTGCCCTGTGTTCTGGGACACACGCGTTTATATCCCTGAGCCACCATGGAAGAAGCTCAGCTACCCTAAAATAACTATGCTGTGAGGCAGTCAAAATCACATACAGAGGCCACGTATATGTGCTCCAGTTGGCAGCCCCAGCTGAGATCTCAGCCAACAGCCAGCAGAACCTGCCAGCGAGGTGAGTGAGCCACCTTGGACCTCCAACCCAGTTCGTCTTCATACGGTTGCAGTCAGTACATAACCTCATATGGATGCAGTCGGTGAGTAATGCAACCCAGGAGAAACTCCAAGTGAGATCTGCCCAGGCAGGCCAGCCCTTCTGAACTTCTGACCCCTAAAAGGATGAGAAAATGAAATTGTTGTTTTAACCCTCTGAGTTTGGGGGTAATTTGTGATGCAGTGATAAATAACTGGTATGCCATCTGATCCAAAATCTCTACTCTGGGATGAAGATTTTGCATTAAATGGCGCTAGTAAAGGGTATGTTAGCCATATTTTTGGATAACTTTCTTTTAGTTCTTTATGTTAGACCAAAATTCTCATCTCTCTAACTTCAAACTAATATTCTATATTAACCTTCTAGTTCACTATAAAACAAATCTTCTCTGACTTCTTAAACACGAAATCTTGCCACATAGACAAAAGCGCTCTTCAATGATCTCCTTTGTCTCTTCTCTTGCAAAACAGCAAGACCCCATTATTTCAGACTTGTCTCAAAAGATATGATTTGCAGAATTTCATATGCCCTGTTCTGATCATACTCCAAATGGTGAAGTCTGTCTGAAAATGCAATGCAAGAAATCTGGTGGTTCATTCCATGAGTCATCTCACTAGAACAGAATTTGGAGAAATTGTTTTTTCTATTGTCTTTATTGTGTTTGACACAATATTTCATCAATGCAACTTACATCTGTGCCAGTCTATTTTTCTAGCAGCCTCGTCGTACTATTGCCTTATTTTATGGTTGTCATCAAAAAATAGAAGTCCCAGACCTTTGCCGTGTGTGCGGTACTCAAGCCAGCTCACTCTTGTCCAGCTGACCTGCTGAAAGTACACAGAACTTGAAATATGTTTCTGCTTCACTTCATTTCACAGGTTTAGGGCCAGAGTTATCTGTCCGTTGACACGCTTTTTCTTGTGTTTGCCACCTCTAGTTCTAGCTAGACGTCCTACCTCCATATCCTCACGTCTAATACTCTATCAAAACCATCAACAGAAATACCGAGTCAACAGCACAAAAAGTATAGCCTGGTCAAAGTCCATTAAAAAACTACAGAACTCCTTACCAGCACATAGTAGGCATAAGTTTAAAAGGCACAAAGTATCAACAGGACTAACATTCAATGCATGTCCATGTAAAAGTTATTGTCAGATAGGTTGGTGTAACTGAAATACATTTGATCCAAGAAATTTTCTGTTTTCCTGAAAGAATCAAATAAAATGGGGAAATCATGTGAATTTAGCATGATTTATCTGCAGTGAATGTATGCTACCTCCTAGAGGTTATCTATAATATCTCCCAAAGGTTGCAAGCTGCATGATGGTAATCCATTATAGAATGCCATATTAAGCTGAAAAATAAAAAGGAATAGTCCCCATAATAAGTCTTTATCACTATTTTTAAGGCCAACACATAATGTTCCTAGGTCGTACTTCTTTCAAAATTTTATCTTAGGACATTTTTTAAAAATTGGAGTGTAACTCTCTTACACTAGCAGCTGATATTTATTAAATGAACAAAATAAGATATGAATGAAAATAAATGAATTCTTCCATTATTTTTTTCTATTTTCTTCATAAAACCTCACTCTATAAAGTTATTATATTCATTTGTTACTCCCTCTATTTACAGTTCTGTCTGCCCCCTACCTACACAAGAGTGCAGATTTTGTCTGCCTTTCTCAGCACGGTACCCACAGCACTAAAATCGTACTAAAATAGCATTATGCCCCAGGCATGATACCCCCCACTGCACAGAGTCATGATGATGAAGGAATAACGTTTAATCAGCTGGGGCTTTAGGTCTCCGACTCACTCAGCGAGTCACTAAATATTACTCTTCCCAGTTCGAGAAACCTTTTTCTTAATGGAAGAAGACTGATACACAATAGGAGTCCAATTTTCACCCTGTCACTTGTTAATGTAGTTTGAAGAAACACCAAATTGGTTGTTATTCTTATGGCAAATATTTTTTCAAAACTAAGTGTTTTAATGTAGGTTCTCCCTGAAGCTATAGTCTACTGCAAGAAGTTTATTTTGGAGATGACCCCATGAAACACCAGGAAGGAAGCGGGGGAAGTCAGAGGCAAAAACAGAATGAGTTTAACTCTTTTATTTACAACATTGAAGAATGCACCTTTCAGTCTGTAACTGGAGCAGTCATTCAAACTGACCTTAAGAACTTGGTGGAGTAACAAATGTTTTGGTGACTTCATATTTCTAGCATTTTCCCTACTTTTCTAAACTAAGTCATGTTCTCTCCTTCAGCTCTCTAGGGAAGACTGACTTTCCCCAGACATAGCCGTGGGGTGATATAAATTTAAATGGAACATCTGTGCATTTTTTACTTTTAAATCTATTATGTTCTCCATTTGCCTCAAAATTGGTTGAAGAAGTAATAAACATGCTTCTGGAATTAGTATATTAGAACTAGAATATTTATATATACATATGTATGTCAAACACTAAAAAGACTTGATAACTATAAGTAACTATCCATTTCAGTATTGTATAAAATAATTATAGGACAGTTAATAACATAAAAATATGTCCATTAGTTTTCATTATAAACAAAAAATAATTTCAAAGTAGTATGAATAATATGAATTCATTTTTGAAAAAATGTATGTACATATATAAACATAATTCAGAGTGGTAGGATGTGGGGTAAGTTTTTATTTCTTTTAATTATCCATGTATCTGATTTTAGAGAGAAGGGTTGAGGGGCCGGGTGAAAAAGGTGATGGTATTAAAAGTACAAATTGGTAGTCACAGAATACTCAGAGATGTAGATTACAGCCCTGGGAATAGAGTCAATAATTTTGTAATACCTATGCACAGGGCAATGAGCGTTTGAAATATTCGGGGGACCACTTTGTAAAGTACATGATTTTCTAACCACTGTACTGTACATCTAAAACTAATACAGAATAAGATTATATGTAAACTGTAAATGAAAAAAAATCATGCTTTATTTTTATAATAATAATCAATATCGTTCTGTAATTAGAATAAATAAATACCCAAAATAAAAAAACAAGGTAAATTTTAAAATACTATCCATAGTACATACATGACTAAAATATCCTTTCTTTGTCAAAGAGCATGTCAAACACCCAGTGATTACTTTAGTGATAAGATCTCATCATTTTTCCTATTAAACTATGATTAGATGATCACGAAAAAGAACTATTTCACATGTATTTTAAGTACACTTTAGGTTTCAAAATGTATTGTACCTACAATTTTCCACATGAAATGTGTTCAATAATATTGGGCAGAGGACAAAGAAGATGCTAGGAATTTCTATTTATTTCTAATTTTGGTTTGCTCTGATTAAATGTCCAAAAAAGTACAGGAGATGAGGAAAACAATAAGTTAATTTGATTCAAAGATAATAATTGGTATTTAAGAGTCATCGCCATTATCACACCACCATAAATAAACAACAACATCTCCAAATAACAGACATTGTGAATAGAGTATGATGGCGGTGTACTACTGGGAAGCCTTCCTGAGCTCGCATTGCACTGTGCAGCCAACCCAGTAAGCCTGAGCAAAAGAGAAAAGATGGCAACTGGCTGACCAGTACCTTTCTGACCAGCAGCTCAGCAGGCACCATGCACATAAATGTTGTTTGACAACACCTGAAAATTCCCTTCAAATTTCTGTATAACCTTTCTTATTGTCAGAGAGCTTGCATCAATTACATCTTGGATATACACAATCCCTTACGATCCGCTTCTCTGTGTTTCGTCAGCATTCCCTCCAAGAGACACATTTTTAGGGGCTTAAAGGGGAAGGGAGTATTTTCATTGACTATACCAAAGATAAAGTGCTCTCCTTACTGGGTTTTCCATCTATTCTCATTTTACAACTTAAAAACTAGGGCAGAATATTTTTGTCATCCCTATATTCTTCCTGGCAATCATATATAACTGGTGTGTCAATATGGTAGTCACAATTTAAAATTAAATAAAAGTAAAAAATTCAACTCTTTGCTTGCACTAGCCAGATTTCAAGTGCTAAATAGCCAGCTATAGTCTAGTGGCCACCATGGAGGACAGTGCAGATATAGAACATTTCCATTGTTGCAGAAAGTTCTACTCATGTTGATATATATATAAAATGCTATCTAGTTATTCGTTAAAATCAAATGAAAAGCTAAGGTTTTAATGATATTACTAGTTTCACCATAAACATTAATATTTGGCTTACAAAGTACTATAACTTAAGGTAGAATTGAAAGCAACTAGGTACTAAAAGATTTAGCTTCGTCGTCATATCCTAGAAGACATCTGTAACTATGCCCCCAAGCTGACTGCTTTTACTGAGTAATCACCGTTGGGGTGAGCCCTCTCGTATTATTTATTTATTTCTGTCTAACAAATCATTCCAAAATTTAGTAACTTAAAAAAAGGAATAGTATTTAATTATCTCTCATGGTTTTTGTAGACCAGGATTTTGGAAGCAGCTAAATTAGGTGATTCTGGCTCAGGGCCTTACAGGAGATTTCGGTCAAATGTCAGCTGGGCGCTGCACTTATCTGAAGACTCAGTCGAGCTGGATGATCCATTTCTAAGGTGACTCACCCAAATAACTGGCAAGTCGGTTCACCTCCATGGGACTTCTTTAGTGTCTTCACAACATGGTAGCTGGCTTCTGGTGGAGCGAGATCCAAGACAGTAGAGCAAAAACTGTAATCTTATGAGTTAGTCTTGGATTCTTCGCACCATCACTTCTAGCATGTTTTGTTGGTCACACGGGTCAGCCCTGAGCTCCTCAGTGTGGGAGAGACTACACCAGCACGACTATTAGGAGACAAGGATCCCTGGGGCCGTCTGGCCTAGTGAGTCCAAAAGGAAGCCTCGTGTCTCATTCACCCCTAAAGCTTTCCTCAGATGATCAAGGTGCTGGAACTTTTCTTTCCTACTCGCCTTCCCAACGCAAAACGTATTTAACACAGGGGAGGAATCTTTACAAACTTAGACCTTCAGTGGTTCTGAAACTTAGTCACAAAGTGGAATAATTGGCGGTTAAAAAACTCAGGCTTGTCTGCAGAACTAAAATAGTTTTTCTCCCACCCCTCTTTTTTATTACTATACTTGATAATGTTCAGAAAATTTATGTTCTTATACTTTCGATTTCTTCTGCTTTTGTTATGGAAAAAGTCCTCTCAACATCTTTATGGTACAAGATTACAGATCATTTTGTGAAACAACTGATAGGAAACAAATTCATATTATAATAAAATTTATTCTATTTCTAACAAGTATTACTATATTCACTGCCGCAATTATTCATACCAACCCTAAGTCCTTTCTCTTTACTCCTTGAGAATTTAAAAAGAAGTCCCTCAAAAATAATTAAACCTTTTCTACCATTCAAACTAAATATTCCACAAATATATGTTCCTTTATAATTATTATGATAAAACACACAGGACATAATACAAGGCCAAATGACTCACGCCTGGTAGTATTGTGGTTACATGTTATTCAGGAGTACATTGAGTTGTGTTTCTTTACTTTATCCTATTAGCCAATCTATTATTCAGGGTTTTAAGACACAGGGGAAAAATGCTCATTTGAAACACAGTACCTCTTAAATTTGGGAGAAAAAAATCTGTACGTAGTCTAATTAGCTTTAATCACTTACAGCAATTATTTTCATTAGGTTTTTTTTGTTTTCATTTGTTTGGTTTTTTGTTTTTCTTTTTCTTTTTTTGGAAGCACCCTTTGGCATTATGAGTGCTTGACCATTCCACTGTATTATCTTTAAGGACAAAGCCAGTTAAAAGGTCTTCCTTACTTCTTCCATTAAAATGATGATAGTTCAAGGTAAAAATTACTAACATGTTCTGAACAGTCATTTCCCTGGGTTAATAACAAGACAGTGAATAATATTACGGCTTTCTTTTGCCTTTCTTAATTATAGAGAAAAAGTCCGCCAAAAAAGAAAGAATATTGAAAACAACTCAAAAAATACAGAATGTGTTCTTATAATCCTGGCTACTCACTACAATCAAGTCAAGCTTTTAAAAATTTTGGTTTTTATAACAAGACCCTTTTAACTTCACAAGAGGCACCAACCTCTTATGACTCAATATCAAACAAGTTCTGTTGCTCTTGAAACTGTGTTCATTAACATTACTCCAACCTGTTTCCAATTAATAGCTCTTTAATTGATTCACATTTGGGCACAAAGAGAAAATTTACCCCCAAATTGCTATAAATGTGGTTGTGTACACATTGTATCATCCTGGAAGAAAAAACAAAGAATGTTTCTTTTCCTTTTGCCTCCATGGTATCAACCAGCCTCATCATAGTCTTTCCAAACTCCACACGCAGCCCAGAATGAATGAATGCGTGAGATGACGCTGCAGCTTGGAAGCCCAATGTTCACAATAGCTGACTCCTTCATCGGAGTCACTCTACCACAAACTTTACCTTGGAAATTACATCTGAAGTGGCTGGATCAACCTTTTCAAGCCACATATGTTGAAATTTTAGTCTAACTCCATGGTAACCATAGCAATGTTTATTTCATTACTAACATTTACAATGATCATAAAAAAAAAAACTTTAGACATACATATTTGGCAGCAATAATGAAATTGCCTAACTCTGGTGGTGGTTGTTCCATTGGCTCCTGGGAGACCACAGCGAAATATAAAGAACAAATACGTATGTCCTCAGTCAGACTCCATCATTAAACTATGGTTTAATCGAGTGATTTCCATTTGCCTTACAGTTAGATGTGCATTTTTGTCCCACTTTGTCACTGACCAATTGTTTGAATTTGAATACGACAATCAGTCAATCTGAGAAAGGATTTATTTAGGTATCTCTTACATGACTTCCATCAATAAAAAGTATAAACATTTATTCTATTTTAAAAGTGAAAGAAAAAAATGTGTGCCTTGTCTATGGCCCCCTCTCCATCAATTTCATCCTTGATCTAAGTACTGAAGCTTTTTAGAAAATTTCAGCGACTAAGTCTGAATCACTAATTAAGCCTCTGGCTGCCCATCCCAGACAATGGAATTTACAACAGCTCACCAAAGTGGCAGACTAATAATTAACCAACAAATATTTATTGAGAAGCCGCTAGAGACAGAGTGCTGCATACAATTGGTTAGTATTAGAGCTTCAGTGGGAAGCAATTGTGGGGCAAGTGGTTCGTAGTCCACTCTATAAGTGGAAATATTATTAAACAGTGAAGCCCACGGCTCATGGATCAAAGAAGAAGAGATGGGCAGAGTCCTCTTAAAGAGACAGAGTGTTCCTCCATCTAAACCTGGATAGTAACCAGCAGGGTGGTGTTGGCACACTTAAGAAAGAAAAGTGTCTGTCAGGAACAGCATTAGTGAGCCTTAGAAGTTCAGAGCTATGGCCTTGAGAACTTGTCTCTAGAACAGTTCAGATCCACAAACACCCATTGAGAGTGAGTCTCAAGAATAAAAGGGAGAACTATTGGGATAAATAGTAACCAACATTTAGTTCTTTGAACTAATTCCCCTTTTGCCATATCCATGCACACTAAACTACCTTCCTATTCAAATTCGACTTCCCACACATCCGTCACTATTAAGTGTGGAAGATCTGGTCCCACTCCAGAATGAAGGAATGTATTTTTTCTGATAGGGATTGACAACTCTGGATGCCCTGATAAATTCCATGTCTTGAGCTTCTCCAAGTGTTGCAAGGAGAGCGCTACAATAAATTTCTTAGGCTAATAAGAGACTTTGCCAAGGAACAGCACGTATCCCAACCAGCTTCTTTCCCCTCAAATCTCAACACAGTTATTCCTTCTGTTTGGTCTTCTTATGCTTGTGCTCCTTTTCCTCCTCCAGTAAAGATAATGAACCGATGCTGCTCTGAGTGTTAAGAAGGGTTGGGATTAGACAGACGTTAGAAGAGGAGATTTCGAAGAGAGGTACGATGAGCTTGGGTTGGGAGAGTAAGTAGAGCAGTCCAGCCCATCAGGAGGAATAGTAATGCCAGGTGAGAGGAGACCAGGAGCTTAAGCTGGACCCAGATCAGGAAGGTTACTAAAGGGCATTAAGGCATCTGGTCCTAACATTTGACTGTGAGAGTTTTTGAGTTTATTGAAAGGTAGTGGCATAGGTAGATTTGAATATTAGGAAGACTCTGCGTGCTATATAGAATCCCACATGAGAGAGTGACACTATAAACTATATTTGACACAAAGGTATATAACTTGGTACTTTGAACTTCAAAGACATCACACATTTCTCCTTGGTACACGGTGGTAAGACACTTGGAGAAAAATGACTAAGAGACATTTACTCACAAAGAGATAACTAGGAAGGGGAGGGGAAGGATGTGGGCCTATTCATGAGTAATGAAAGGAGAAAAGAATAGAGAGAACGGCAATCTCTCTCATTCACCCAGTACCTTTCTTCGGGGGCTGAGTTTGCCTTCCAAAATGACCAGCAAGTCAACACTGGCATCAGCTCATCCAGTAGAGCAATATCCAGGAAGCTACCGGAACCACAGAAGACTCTGAAACACATGAGTCTGGGTTTCAGTGTTATTCCCAAGAAATGCCTGCAGACTTCCTCCAACACCTCCCTCTATGAGGAATGGAAACTCGGGTGACACATGGCAAGAGGAGACAACCGGACACGCCAGCTGAATCATAACATCTGGTGGTGACTTTTCTGCTATCACAGGACCTGAGAGATGTTTGATAATCATTCCAAGAGTAGCTTTTTCTACAGGAGGGTACGACAGCCTCGGTATTCCAGGCGAGGAAGAAATGTGTCTGTGTGAGTGTGAGAGAAAGGAAGTGTGTGTGCATGCGCATGCACACATATGTGTGTGTTTTCAAAGCAGAGCATGAACACAAAATCCCATAACCTTCTGGTGTGATGGGTTCCCCTGAATTGACTGTTTCTGTGATGAAGTCTGGCACTGGAGTCTCCATCTGAGCTGAGGTTCCCTCCCTCTCTTTTTTGCTTCAGCTCAGTGTTTTGCTTGAATCTGAGTCATAAGCTCCTTAAGCTGGCAGGAAGCGGACAGTCGGGCTGGCAGTTCCCTCTCCCCTAAACAGAGGGAGTGTCTTGGCTGACACCTAAGCAACCTTTTCCATCCCCAGATTCAGGAACAGAACCAATGAACATTAGCAGAACGGAAGGCTGGGCTACACTCACAGAGCAGGAGAAAGGAGAAACTATCCTAGAGAAATCCATTAGTTCAAACCATGGTTTAAAAAAAAACGGCTTTATGGAGTTACCTCAGCCCTTCAAATGTTTCGTGTTTATCCCCCAAAGCTGGCTTATAGTCATTCTCTAACCTGACCCCCACCCCAAACCCCCCAGCTTTCTTTCTCCATCAAGTTTCTGTGTGAGTCTTCCCCCCGAGCAATCTCCATCTTTCCCTCTATTTCCCCTAAACCTCAGCTGCTCTCACAGCGAAGTTCACACTCTCAGGTTTGGCCCTTACTCATGGCAAAGCAGAAATCCAAAGGAATCAAGGAACTGCTTCTTTCCTGCCCAGTTTCACTGGAATTCCCTCTTTACTGTGTGAGGAAGAATATAAATGTGATCACAGAGGGAGGAAACTCTGAGACAATACTGGTCACTGACACACCAGCTCCAATCAGTTGTCAAATTCAGTCCAGCATGGGTCAAGGACATGAGCAAAGGAGGAGCCAGATTTGGGGGAGGTGGAAAGACTGGGGAGAAACGTTTGGAATAGGAAGGCTGTCCAGGGATGGCTGCAATGTTGGTGACCCTGCATGCTGCAGTTCAGGAAAGGGAGTGTGGGGTCCGCACACCTGGATGGAGAGAACCTGCCAAAAGAGCTACAGGGCGTTGAAAGGTAATGGCAGAATGTTGGAAACAGCCCGTAGCTCCTTCATAGTTTTTCCTTCAATCAACCTGGTTTCTTAAGTTTAGGACTGAGCCTTGGCAGGTAGAAGTAGTCTGTCTTGTCCCATACAGTTCCAACGTTCTCTATGCCCCTCTCCCAATGCTTCTGTCTCCCGCACGACCTCCCCCCTTCATTTGTCTCCCTGGCTCTCATCCAATGCACCTTCAGCCCCCTCACACCCCACTTCTGACATGTGGCAAGACTCCCAGGCCCAGGGACCTGGCCCGTTTTCTACCCGATGTTCCTCTGTTTCTTCCTGTCTGCGCCTTTGCCTGATGCCTTCTGATTGCTCAGGCCAGAGCTCAGCTGTCAGTCAAGTACTTGTCCTCCAGAAGACAATCTTCGGCCATCCAATTTAAGGAAAGGAAAAACAAAACAGAACAGAAAAAAAATCCCTACAATATTTGAAATAGGTTCTGTTTGGAAATTAAAACTGTGAATGCTGAGGGTATAAAATAATATCTCCCACTGTCCTGGAGAGAACTTTGCAAAGCAGCTAGATTTCCTATATTAGAAATATATGCAATTTTGTTATGAATTGAGCTCTTTCTTTTCACAGACACTAGCTCTTTGTTTACTTCAGATATGAGCAACTACACAGCTGCTCCCAGCTCAGTATTTGCAGCATATTAGTTATGAGAGATAACATTGAATTATTAATATAAATAATGTGTTAATACTGCCCCACCTGTATGTGTAAGAGGTCTGGGAAAATAGTCTCCATACCTAGCTGAAAATGAGTTTCAGGACCAAATTTTCAGAAAGGAGACGTGGGCACACTCATAACCACCAGGCTCAAGTAAGTTCACTCTTCCCTTTTCAACTGGTTCAAGCAAGATGTACCCTTCAGTCTGTTTCTATGTGGCCATTCTGAACATTTGAATGCCAGCCATCCTGGAGACAAATCCATCTCAGAGTAACTCAACCAAACTAGAGACTTCGATATTTGAGCCTTGTAGACCTTTCCTGACAGCTTTGGCTCAGGAATCTAAAGAGATGGAAGTAATCAATCGTGGAGCAAAGAACTTTGTGAGAAAGTCTTATTGAGTGGAAGTCGAAGACGCTGCAAGAAAACTTCAGATATTCAGAATTGAGGAAAGACAAATCTGACAGAATGTGACTTATGGAAGAAAGAGGTCAATGAGAATCCCCTGACACTCTAAATTCTTACAATTCTGTCTCTGAGATATGTCACATGAAGCAGAATGAAATTTTCTAAAGTCCCATAATACAGAATCTATGAGTCCTGATAAAACAGTGAGGAATAAAGGTTTTCTGCCCTCCTACGATGGACTACTTTATATATATCTCTAAAGTCAAGTTCAGAGAACAGTTAAATGGTCACAGTTCATGCAAAAATAAGAACTGTCAAAAATAACATAAATTCTTTTTTTTTTTTTTTTTTGGTCATCTTTGAAGGCGACAGGGAGTCTCCAGTCATTCTTCAAGAAAAAAAAAATCAATTTTCTGCTCCTATCCACTGTCTTAAGCATGGAAGTCACTCCAAAGAACTTTCTTCAAAATAGCAAGAGCATATTCCCTTCTAAATCCTAATCTCCTCTAGACACTTATTCCTACTTCCCCAATTCACCACTTCATCACTCTGTTCTGACAACTGATTGACTACCTTTTGCTAATCTTCTCCCTTCTCTTCTTGGCGTTCAGGTCCTGTTTCCCGACAGTCATGCTCTGCTCTTCCAGTAGAAATGCCTTCTAGAAGGACTAGTCACCCTCTCAGATGGTAGAACTGATGGTGCCAGACTCCTCCTTAGCAGGCCGGGTCTGTGAGCGCCTGGGTGTGTCCAGAGGAATGGTTCTTCTCCATTACAATGATGGCTTGTGCATGCTCTCAAGTGGGAATGATGTAAAAAGTTTGTACTATGAGCCAAAGAGTCTTCCAGATAGAAGTCCTAAACGTTGATGAGTGTAAGGAACTATACGTGAAAATCAACACACTGGAGCTAGATGCATCAAAGTGCATGATTCTCATCCAGTGCTCTGTCCTTTTAACACCTTGGTCTCCCCAAACTTTCTGCTCTGTCTTCTCTATTCCAATTATCCATCAAGTTCTGCCTGGTTTCTCTCTCTATGAATTGGAGAAAGACTCTCTTAAGGCAGTAAACTGAGACAATCACAGGCTCACCACCTTTGTTTTCTCTCAAGTATCATTGTTCCGTTTTACCTGATGACTAATGTCTAAAACTCATTTTTTCATACATTTTGTTTGAAGTTTTGGTTATTTCTGGTAAGCAAATAAATATGTTCCTTCTTACCCCATCTTAGCTGGAAGGGGAAATCCCATCAGCCATGAGCATACAGAAACTCAGTCTGTATGTGTAAGTCAGATGGCTGAAGATCCACAGACTCAGACACGTAATGGCCCTTTTGCCACCAAAACCAGATCTCAAAAAAGATCCAGTATGCCTCATTATGCTTTGTACGTTTAAAACACTCTATGACCTCTCCCAGGGTACATTATTTGTTACAACAGCTTTAACAAATTACCATAAGCATGGTGCCTTAAAAGAAGAGAAATTTATTCACACACAGTTCAGAGGCTAAAATTTCAAAATCAAAGTTCAATTTGTAGTTATCTTGAGAGCAAAAATAGAGTCTTAATTTTATGCTAACCCACAGCACCTAGCTTTGCAATTTGTTCCTAAAATAAGATCTCTAGTGTTTACATAAAGTTTAATTTAATTGTAATTGTCATGAGGCTTTCCTGTAACAGTAATTTCAGGTACCATTTTTTTATGTAGGGATTCCTAAAGATAGTGCCAGGTATGCAATTCCAATATTCCTATAAGTGACATCTGGCTCAGGAACAAAAAGTAATTTTTCCACTTATGCAAACGTTACTAGAATGCCAAACCAGAGAGATTTTACTATTTTATGTACCACAGAAAAAGAGAAAATGGTCTTTATAAAATTATCCACTAATGCTAAGACAGTATCAATTATAAAATGCATCCCTGACTTTATAGATAATTAAAATGTGAAAGACGTTTGTCTTAGCATCAAATATATACACTGTAGGTATATATTTAGTAGGTGGGTAAATGTAGACATACTCAACACACAATAGGTACTTCATAGGGTTGCCATTTAACCTGTCCAGAAAATTCCCTCAGCTTTCCACGCTATGAGATTCACCTACCCCCTAACCCCTTCACCTCCACACACACAGCCACACCACAACTCACTGACCCAATCTGGCTTGGCCAATCGTATTTGAAATTTAAAACAGAAGTACTAGGGCCTGGAATCTTTGTAGCCAAGTCACATTAATGGCAATCGCCTGACATATGGTGGAGGGATGTCTTGTAACTTTCCTTTAACCTACGCTTTCCAAAGACTTAGGGATTTAATCCTGATTCAATTCCGCAAAACACCCCAGCATCCTTCCAGTAAATTCTTTTTTGTGGCTTAAGTCAGCCGGAGTTTATTTTTGTGGCCTGAAACCAAAAGAACCTTAACTAATGCAATGCCCTAAGAACAATTTGGAAAGATATACAAGAAATTAACACTAATTATCTATGAGAAATGAATGGGACCCTGGATCCTGAAAATGTAGAGGGGAACTTCCATTATTACCTCGTACACACCACACAATTGAGCATTGTGTTATTATGGTTTACTTTAGTTGGATTTGGGATGTTCATTTCTCATCCTGAGGCTGTGTCACAAACATGCACTGTTTTTAGCTAGTTTTTTTTCTTATCACTATACTTGAAATGATATGATACTAGCTTTCTAACTTTTCACAGCTCATATTTACCCCTACTCAATTCTAACCCCTCGTTTCAGGGCTGTACAACTGAGCCTAGAATAGTTTTGGCATGGCCAACCATTTCCCAGAGGTCAGAACCATGAGGTCATTGTTTTAGACAAGCCCAGTATACCCTTAGCTTGTTGAGGGGTGAATAACGATTTTATTTTGGGGTGCAATATATATTAATTGATCAAACATCTTTCTGTTCATCTATTTTGACTTTTGTGCTTCCACTCCACACTCCAAATTTACTCACTTTGAGATTCTTAATGGTTAATTATCTACTTTGAAAAGAATATCAAGGTTAGGTGGGTTGGTTATTGAGCGTTTCACACTTTAATATGAATTGTCTTAATCACGTTAAATATATTCAGACACTTGGAAAAAATCACTCACAGAAGGAGTTGGAAGTTCTGATGGAACCGTGATAAATTTAGAATATTAGAAGTTTCATAAAAAGTTTCTAACTCTCCCCTCCACCTTTCCCCACTATGACTACTTAAAAAAATTAATATTGTCAGAAAAATCTCACCCCCTAGAGAGGAAATTAGCACGAGTCAAGACAAATGGACCAAATTAGCCATCTGTGGAAATAACCCATCCTGGGAGGTGACCTGTAAATGCCTTGTCGATGGGAGCAAAGAGTTTCCAGTCCTGAGAGGGAGCAGGAAAACTGGGCTGGCATGTAATTATATAAAGCAGAAAACAGCAGTTGTATTTTACCTTGCTTAGGATGATGTCATGGTACTTTAGCAACTGATTTTAAAATAAGAATCAGAGAGTAGGAATGTGTCAGTGTTTGTCCAGAACTGTCTTGAAAATCAGAGCACTCCCCAGAATTGGTCTGATTCTCCATGAGGGATCACAGGACTTCAGAGACGGAGCAGGTGTTTCCTAGAGCCCTGAACTTCGGGGAAACAGGGTCACAAAGAAGGAGAGAGAGGAAGGAGGAAGGGAAATGCGGAGGGAGGGACACCTGAAGACAGGGAGGAGCAGAGAGAAAGGGAAGGCATTAGAGGCGAAGAAAAGGGGCAGAGAGAAAGGGAAGCCTCCTTCTCTAAAAACAAGCATAAATTTGCTCCCTGGATGTGTTAAAATGTCGACCAGGTGGGGGCAGTTGGACCCCTTGCTCCTCTCCCCCCTGGTTTATTGAAACAGCATTTTAACAGATTTTCCTGGTACAAATTTACATTGTTTCAGAGTGAGATCTGAAATACTGAAGCTGTTAACTCTCTCTTGTTTAAAATTCAGAACTGTTTCTCTGCCTCCTTTAGCGCCCTGTGCATTTATCCGTAAGTCTGCCTTTCCTGTCTCAGGAGCTCACTCCCAGCCACAGGCCTCCCCGGGCCACGGGTTTTTGTTGATTCTTGCAGTTCCCATAAACATGCTTTGCTTTTTCACACCCTTGAGCCTTTTCATATTCTATTCCCTCTAGGTAGAATGGAAAGTTTGCTTTCGAACCTCCACCCATCACCTCCCTTTTTCTTGCTGGTGAGCTTTTTAACCAGCAAGACTCGGCTCAAACAGGGTTTCTTCTGTGGAACCGTGAATGCCCTTCCATAAGAGAATAATTCATTAAGATTCTCTTGGCATTCATCAAATGAACTCCAGTTATCTGAGTACATCCCTGCCCTCCATTTAATTTTTAGCTCCGAAGGAACAGACACCTTCTCATGTTCACCTGGGTGTACCAGTCTCTAATACCTGCTCATACCCGACCCTGAAAAGCACTTGAATTAATGAATGAAGCAATAAAAACTCTTGTCGGGAAAATGTATCCAAGACTTGGAAATGATTTTTAATTACTTCTTGGCTAATTTAAAATCCTGTAGGGGTGGCTGTTAAATTTGTAGGAAATGAATAACAATGTGAATGATTCCTGCTCAGAGCAGCACAAATGAATGATATAAATCCCAGTAAGTCAAATTCTCATTCGGACCTGTTTGAGCATCTTACTGGTTCCCTTGTTTATTAATGAGTTAAATAAAATACTGGACATACATTCATTTTCTGTTTGTATGAGTCATGACTTCACCTTTTTGAGAATTATATTTTAACACTATAGAAGAATATCTTCATTTAATGTGCCATGCGTAAACTACCAAATAGCATAGGTTGTGTGTGTGTTAATAGAATATAGGGAATGTTTTTTTATGAAACAGCTTAGCATAATAGTTGCAAGGCAATATGAAAGTGAAATGAGTATATCTGTTAAAATAATAACACTAAATGAAAATACCAACAGAATAATACAATAGAGCCCTTTAAAGCAGATGGTCGCCTAACATATACACATAAGTAATACAGACACATGTGCACGTACATGTGCTTAAATGTAACAGATACACTGTAGCCATATATTTTCCATACAGCAATTCTGAGTTTATAGCTTTCTGCATCACAAGTATGTATCACACTCTATTAAACATGCGGTCATGAGGGCACAATGTTAACTGCCTTGCTTAACTCTTCTAATCACTATTACTCACCCTTGTCTGCTCTTTGCTTTTCCATCATTCTCCCTAGCTAAAGCATATGTATCATCCCTTCCCTCCCTCACCCCCCCAGACACGGTCCCACTCATCCAAGAGGAAACAGGAGCATTTGGCCATAAAGGCAGCTGAGCAGACCACTTCAAGCAACAATCTAATGGCCCATTAATCATAGTCAACTGACGATCCATTAAATGACTGGCCAGGTAACTGGGTCAGCTGGCTCAAGGGAAGGGTTTGCTAAGCCAGTGAAGCGTTCAGTGGGCCACTCAAGAAGCCCTTCCCCACCCTACACCAAACCCACACAACCAGAGGACGTGCGCATTCAGTAGGGCCGTCCGTTCCATCTCCTAGAACGAGAACAGCTCTCACTTTCCTAAGTGCGAGTACCCCAGGGTCAGACTTCATACACAGAGGCAGGCTGTAGCTCCAAGACCCACGTGGCTTGTTGCCTGGGCAGATATGCACACTTCGAAAGAAAGCTGGTGCCCTTTCTTCCTCGGACTGAAGTTAAGTTTCCCTTTAGGGCAAGGCCATTGCAATGTCACCAGGCTACCTCTCAGGTTAAAAAAAGAAAACACCACATCACTTCTTAAGATACATATTACATATGATTAGAACTATATTCTATGTTTCTCCCTCTCTTAGCTGGCATTCTTTGGGAGTGGAAAAAAAAATCAAAAGGATTCTCAAACAAAAGTCCACATTGAAGTATGTTTAAGGGCCAAATTAAAACTAACAAAAGGCAGGAAACAGGGAGTTAGGACCTTACCCAGTCCTGAACTCACCCTATTGTGCCTAGATACCAAGGGGTCAGGAAAGAACTTTTAGGTTCTGAATTAGCTGCTTCTGTTTCCTTTCACTGCTGAGATATTAAACTTCAAAAAATATTAAATGGGCAAGAACTCCCCAAGCACCCATAACCCATGCAGGGTGGTAATCTGTATACATCTCTAGCTTTGAAAGGCATGTTTCAACCTTATACCTTTAAAAATTAGAAAAACATCTGTTCCCTTTGGTAAATTCCCTTTCTTATGTATCTGTTTTCTGGCTGCCCCAAGTCCTTTCCCTTTCACTAAAGAAATAAATAAGGAAAAGAAAAGATGCCAGGAATAGGAAAAAGCAGGGATTTCTTATCAGATGATTACTAGCACCTTCTTTACTTTTTTGTTCTCTTATATCCAGGCTTAATTTTCTAATCCACGATGGCCTCCAATACCAGGTATGATCTGGATTCTTCCTGGTCATTTTCACTTATGTCCTTTTGGTAACAATTTTAAAATGTCTCCAGCTTATCTGGGGGAGGGTGTGGGAGACTCCTCTCCTTTACAAAGGTAGCCTGTGCTTGGGGACTGTCCCATGTTTGCCTGGAGCCTCTTCACCCCGCTGCCGGGATGGACGCTGCTTGGGTATGACTGTGAGTCAGTCATGTGAAACTGCAAACACATTTTGTGTTTTGTACAACGACAAATCCTACTTAGCCTCCCATGATCAGTAACACTGCTGAGGAAGTCAGCGGGAGGCGTGATACTCTGAGCACCACATGTGACGACGGGCTTCCTTGGGGAGACGTACACAAGGTTCGAACACCTCGAGGTCCCGAAACCCTCCTCTTTGGATGCTCTTCATGATCCATGACTTGAGACAGATCTCCCACCAGTAGATTTGTCCAGATAGAAGAAACCGTAGGTGACTGAGGGTTCCTGCCAGTACACATCTTGCCGGTGACTTCCCAAACCAAACCTCAGGCTGCCATCATGCAAGAGGGCAGGGGACCGACTCCCCTTTCCCACTGCCACTTATATCCATTTCTCTCCCTTTTCAACCCTCAGAAGAAGTGAGCAAACCACCACCCTTCCCTGGGCTAAGAACCACAAACCCCTGCTTTTCCATTTACCAACAACAGGAGCAATATGGGGTAAAAATGGCAAACAATGGGACAACCACAAAGTTTAAATAAGAAACTAGCGCCCCATCTCCCTCAGTGGGGTAAACATTTAAAATTGCTTCCTGCTTGCAAACACACACCTTCCATTTTCACTTTAGTCTAATGAGAGGAAAGCTCAGGCATTCAGCAGAATGCATGCATTCGTCTTTAAGAGAAATAGCTCAATACTTTCCGGAGCTGATATAGACCACAAACGGGAAATAGGTAAAGATGTAGAGAGTGGTCATGTGGTTTATCAGCCAAACTGGTTCAGTCTTGAGAGTGAAAGGGGTAGATCGATGCTAACTGGACTGAGCACTAAGACAAGAGGCTTAGACTGGACAATTTCAGGCAGACAACGTCTCCCTATAGGAGAAGTTATAAAGGTGTCTGGAGTCACCGTCAGGTATTTGTATGGCAGCGAGGCAATAGACAGAGAATCTTGAGCCAGACAGTGCCTGACTGAACCGAGCTTTAGAAAGAGCCTTACAGAACTCAGATGCAGAACGGGTTTGAGGGGCCCAAGGAAACAGGTGCATCTTTAGGTTCTTATGCAAGACCCCTGAGCAGTAGTTAAAGTTCTAAGTGGCTGATCCCAGTGGGATAAATGTGAGATATAATTTATGTAAAATGAATAGATTTCTGCAATGTATAAGACATGGGAAACCTCAAATAGGGTGAATCAGAGGTGATTTTTGTAGATAACCACGTGATGCCATTAGCAGCAGGTTAAGCACGTGCACAGGATCTTCAGCTAAAAACCACATGGCCTTCAGGTCTACCCAGTAGTGAAAAGATGACTAAATTCCAGTTGACAGGGGACGTGTACGGGAGACTCTGAGACCATAAGAATATACTCCATTTTTGCACAAAGTGGCAAGACTATAAATCTGGATATGTCCCTTGAGCTTTGCTCATTCAGTCTCTGGTTTTATTCACTTTGGCAAATACTTGTCCTTTTATGGGACTCAGTTACAGCTTTTGAATCTCTGAAATAGGTACATTGTTTCATTATAATACCTTGGTTTGTGCAGCTCTCCATCACAGAATGCCCTTCCCTTCTTGTCTACTGTGAAGTCCTTTGTCCCACCCTGTGTTACTGCCTCTGTGAGGCTTTCCCTGAAAGTAACCGCTGGGAGGGACAGTCTGTCCATTGGTCACCATCCGTTTCTCCTGTGGCAGACACAACTTCCTTATTCCTAAACGCCTTCCAGCCAAGGGGTAGCCCTATAGCCTGGTTCAGTCCAATGACACAGAAGGAAAAGCTTTTACTTCTCTGGTGAAAGGGGCAGCCTTCACACCCTTTTGCTCTTTCCCCTTCCTTCTTCAAACTGCCTTGAACGCCGTTATGATTTGGGGGATGAATGAGCAATCTTTTAACCATGTAGTTACCGATGAGAGAATGAAAGCCACATGCTTAGTCAGGAAGCATGGAAGACGCGATACGTGAGTCACCATACCAGCCTTGTACCTAATTTTACCTTCCTGTTATATAAGACAAAAAAAGGCGCCTACTTTCTAAGCCCCTCTGATCAAGTTTTATCTTGTTTCCAAGCAAAAGCAAACAAGATTGACATATCTTTATCAATTAGCTACTGCTGATTAACAAACAGCCCCACAAACCAACAGGTCAGCTGGGCCGTCCTGCTGATCTGCGCCAGGCTCTGGATGCACTGGCAGGCCTGCTTTTCTAGGGCAGCCCCAGCTAGGAAAAAACCATCCTCTGCCTGGCCAGCCTAGACTTTGCACATGCGAGCAGCAGGGCTGCAGGAGACAGCGGAGTATGCAGGTCTCCACCATATTCCATCATTGACCAAAACAAGTTACAAGGCCGGTCCAGATGGAAGGGGAACAGTGGAGAACTGGAGCCATTCCTCGGTGAATCTACCTTGCAATCATAGAGCGTAAGAGTTCAAGGACCAGGATTGTGAGATTATTTGTAACTCCTATATAGGAAGGCTTCCCTAAATTTATTTTTAGCCAAATGTTTGCTCTGCTTAATTCACAGGTCTGTTGAAAGAACACTTTGTTTCTGCCTCCACAGTAGATTAAAGAGGAGGCCTTTGAAGAGTCAAAGAAACAAATATTTCACCACAAACTGAATTGCTGCTGGTATAATTAGATCTTTGGATACACACTTGCCAGCGAGGTTTTTCACTCACCTTCAGGGACTCTGGAAGGGAGGAAGGAGGGAAATTAATTGGCAGAAGAGCTTCAGTTCCCAGCTGATGTGTGAAAGTTGAGTTAACACAGAGTAGTCCCTATCTTTCCCTGCCCAGTAATGACCGCTTGCTACCAGCCAGCAACCTGGTGTAGTTCAACCACATAGTTAGGAGCATATTCATCTTTGCCTGGAAAGAAGGCTTCCCACCTGATCCATGAATATATAGGACCTCCCAGAACCATCTTAAACAAACTTCCTTACTTAGAAAATGTGTGAGATGATGTCTTTTTAAAGGAACATTCTTGATCTTGATCGAGCTGGGACTAGACACCCCTGTGTCCACCATCTCAAAAGTATCAATGAACGCTCTACCCCAATACATGATATGTGAGAAGCTGGCTAGATGCTTATTCATCAACGAATTTCCTTTTCTTGGGCACACAGCTAAACTGTATCCCTCTGATACCCTGCAAGTCGTTCTTATCAATGGAATGTGAGTGCAACACATCCCTTTTGGTTGAATGTAGCGGCCAGCAAATGATAGTCCACAAGCCAAAGGTGGCTCACCACCTATCTTTGTAAGTACGGTTTTTGGGAACACAAGCACTTCCATTCATTTACGCATTCATTGTCTGCAGCTGCTTTCATACTGTAATGGCAGAACCGAATAGTTGCAACAGGTAGTACGTGCCCCACAGAGCCTAAAACGCACGATCCTTTACTGAAAAATTCTGCAAACTCTTGATTTAAGGCATCTTAAGGCTGAGTGCCTGTTCCACTTTCTCTTTTCCTTACATGCTATCTAGAAGATGTCAGGGCAATTCCATGCTTAGACTTTGCAGAGGCCCATCATGAAAAAACTTGAGTCTCTGACTGACTGACTATATGAAGTAGAGACCACTGTCCAAAGCACCAGCCCATCCACTTTCCTGGAACCTTCACTGAACCATGACATATGTAAAAATTAAAACCTCAGCATGTTGAGGTACTGAGATCTGGGGCTTATACTTCATAGCAGCCAACACTACTCCACTAATACAAATGGGGGGGAAACAGGACCTTGTGCAAGTAAAATATTACAAATTTTAATAACTCTAGCACAAAAAAAAAAGTCATTTGTCCAAGGGCTATATCAAAGCTTGGAAGAAACAGGAGATGAGTTGAATTGGCAGAGAACCACCAGAGACCATTCCAGTGCTAACCCTCAGGTCTTTTCCATTGAAAAGAAATGTAGGTGCATCTTGGGAACGTGGAGAGTTGCCTAACTTTGCCCTCCTTGGGGGTAAAGCATGACTTTGGACTCTGAGATGTTATAGGCAAGTATCAGGAACCCCCAATCACTTTGAACTCAGAGGCCAAACTGCTTTCCCTGCCCAGTGTCTGTCCCTACCTGCTTTGTCACCTCCTTCACCAGAAGTCACTTCCTCTGGGAATTCTTCCCTGGCCACTCCAGATATTTCCTTCTTTTGTCTTCTGCCACCTTGCAATTAATAGATGCCTCAGAAACACATTAATTATACTATATTACAAGTATCGTTTTAAACATCTCTCTCTCCTACCAGGCGTCCAGCTGGGGCCATTCCCTGGCATACTTTCGGGAATATAGAATATACTCAATAAGTATTTGTCGGATTAATGGGAAACTTCCTAGGAGAGTGGGTCTCCATTATCTATTGGAAAATTAAAATCACTTGAGGAACACATAAAAATATGAACTCTCAAACCTATTGAATCAGAGTATCCAGGGGTAAGGCCACAAAACTGTATTTTTCAATAGTGATTATGGGGCATTGAGTTCTAAGCTCTAGTCCTTCTCACCAAGGAGTCTTCCAATCCCAGGAATCTACCTGAGCTACAGCACTTTTATTTGGCATTGCTGCTAGGGCTTCATACCACAGAAGTGAGTGGGGAACAGCATTCAGTCAGTCGTTCCATCTGTCAGTCAGTGACTGAGTGCCTGCTATGTGTCGAGCACTGTTCTATGCTTTAGGGAGACGGTAGGGAGTAAAACTGACAACACTCCCTGCCTTCAAGGAATTTCTGCTCTAGGAAGTTAGGGAGTGATGATAAGCAAGTACAGTTTACAATATGTTTATAAGTGTCAAAGACAGACATGAAATCGGGAAAGGAATGGGAAGTGGCTAGAGAAGAGTTCAGTTCTGTACAGAGCTGCCAAGGAAAGCCACAGCGAGACGGTGATGTTGAGAAAATAGCTGAAGGCCTGAGAATAAAAACGTCATCTGGGCAAGGAGCATTCAGGGAAAACACAAAGTGAGTCGATCCCAAGGCAGGGCTACTGCTGCTCAGTTGGAGAAAGAGGCAAGAGGCCATGACTGCGGAGAGCAGCAGAGACATGAATCAGAATTCCCAGGTTAGAGGGTCCTTATGCATCATATGCATCAAAAGGGTGTGCGGGCCACTGCAAGGCTTTGTGCTTCTTCAGTGAGAGATGGAGCGCTGAGGGAGAGTTCTGGGACAAGGAGTGACGAGGTCCAATGGAGCTGTCAACAGCACCACGGTGGCTACTATGCCAAGATTAGAAGGAAGTGGGACAAGTGTTGAAAGGGAAATCTGTTAGAAAACTATTATCCAAATTCATGGTGTACCCGGATTCTGAATCTATTTTCAAGGAAGAGCCAGTAGGTTTAGCTCGTAGATCAGGAGAGTAAGAAAGAGGGGAGGGGAGGACAATTCCAAAGTTTGGGAGCTGAGAACTCAAAGGATGAGGTTGCCATTTGCTGAGACTGGAGAAGACAGGAAGTGAGCAGATTGGGGTTGAGAGGGGCTATCGGCAGCCCAGTGTGGGGTCTGTTAAATTACAATACCCAAGTGGACATCAGAATGAAGCCTCAGCATTTCTTCCTCGCTGATCTCTGGCTTGGACCTTCAATACTCAAATTCAAATCTCCATTTTCTGAGAAAAAGGACAATTACATATGTTTGCAAAATTGCTTTGTGAAACCATAAAGTACTGTAAAGTGAATACTATTACTGTTTACACATGGAAATAACAGTATGAGGCCATCAGTCCTAAGAAGGGCCTTTTATTTGGTCTTTGGAAAACCAGGCTATAGGAAACATACAAGCGTCCATAATCCCTCAGGGTTTGGGGGCCAAAGGAGTACAGGCTGGGTTATTTGCAAGCAAACATAGTGCTCTTTCTGGAAACCTTCACAGTTTGCTAAACTTTTGGAAAATTAAACACCCACCATTAAATCATAACCTAAGGGTACGTGAAGTAACAACTAACTATGCTCACCCACCTCTTCTTGCCCAGGAAATAAAAGCATTATGTACAAATAGAGGAAATAGAAGTTCAATTGAGACTATCTGAAACCCATGGGTTTCCTTTTTAAAGAAACCATAGCCCATTCTTTCAATCCATCTCCCACGCCCATTCCATCTTGCAACCACCAGCTCTGCCCTCGCTCCCACCCGTCACATCTTGGTAGAAACAGCTGTCACCACAAAAGTCCTAGCTGGGCCAGGACAGCCAGCTGGCTCTGTGATTCACAAACAAATTAACCTTGGGATTTTATTTTGAGCAAAGGGGCTTCCTATCCTATGTTCTTAGCGACCATCCATATTTTTGCTCTTGGATAAACAAACACCAAACTCAAATGTCACACAAGTCTGAGCCATAATGTGGGTTTTTCAGGGCCACTACCAACTCCTGCTTTTTAAAAACGTTTCTTCTTAATCAGAAGTTTTTATCTCTCGGCAACTTTTCCGGTAAAGGCATATACCTGTCTCAGTGGCCCGATCCATGCCTGGGGTTTCACTTCTCAAAGGGGGGGGGTGACTATCATTGCTCTATTAACAATTTAGCGATCGTTTCTCAAAGGATAGGCATAAGATGTAGAATTAACAGATGACATAATGTATTTTAAAATTCTGAGAAACCAGCAAATGCATGTGCTGCAGCACAGCACCATCTACTGACCAGATGCAGACAGAACGTGGGAGAAAGAAAGGGGAGGGAGACCGGCAGGGACAGGGTGAGACAAGGAAGGTGAGAAGGAAAGAGAAGGCCGAAGGGGAAGGAGCCAAAGGAAAGAAAAAGGGGGTAACAGAAAGGAAGGGCAGGAAAAACGGGGGGAGAAAGGGAAGGGAGGGAAAGAAAAAAGGAAAGAACTGTGGATTTCTGCTAATCCCAGTTATCGTTCCATAAATAAAGAAACTGAGCTTAGAAAGTTTAGTTGAATTCACAAGAACGCAAAAGAGTTCTCAGGTGATCTACTTATAAGAAAAACCACTTTCACACATTCACAGACTTAAAAATAATTAACCTGTTGTGGTATTGGAGAATGAATAGACATACAATATACAATAAATAGAATAAAGAACCCTGAAATAGACCAACACTTCGAGTCTCTTTTTCTACAATGGTGTAAAGTCAATTAATAGGGAAATTATGGTCTTTTCAACAAATTATGCTGGAATGATTATACAAAGTATATACAACTTCAACCCATACTTCTGACCTTCTATAAAAATGGATCATAAATCTAAATGAAAACAATGAAATTATAAAACTTCCAAAAATAGCAGAAAATCTTTGTGATCTTGGGTTGGGCAAAGAAACCCTAGAGGTGACACCAAAATTACAATCATTAAAGAAGGAAATTATAAAATGGACACTATTAAAAATTAATGATTTCTGCACTTCAACACACACTGTTCAGAGAATAAATTACAAACCAGAGACTTGGAAATATATTTTCAAATCACATGTCTGATAAAGAATTTGTACCCAGAATGCACAAGTAAACTATCAAAATACAGTCATAAGAAAGCAAACCACTGAACCTAAAACTGGTCAAAACACTTCAATAGATAAAGTGCAAAAGATCAGTGCTCAAAAGGAAAATTAAAGCCACAATGAGATACCTCTAAGTAATAGTATCTGTAAATGGTATATATAATAATGTCTAAAATTGTAAAATAACTGAAAATACCAAGGGATGCAACATGACAGGAAATTGTTTATACTACTGGTGATAATTTTTGAAATGTCACTTTCAAAACACTCTGGCATTTTATGTAGCTAAGTATATACTTGCCATGTAACACACCACCCTACACTGAAGTATTATCTAAGTGAAATGAAAGTGTGTGTTTAAAAGAAGGTTGATAGCACCTTTATTTAAAATTGCCAATTGCTGAAGCAAATACAAATATCACTCACTAGGTAAGGAGATAAACAAACTGTGATATCACGGGATACTACTCAGCAATAGAAGTAAAGGAACTCAGAAACGAAGCAGGGGGCACTAGAATAATAAAACCCACAGCAGGCACCACACTGAGAGTGAGCCCTGATGTAAACTGTGGACTCTGGGTGATTATGATGTGTTGGTGCAGGTTCATCAGTGACAGCAAACGTACCACCCTGGTGTGGGGTGGTGATAACTGGGGAGTCTGAGCATGTGCAGGACGAGGGGTGTATGTAGGATATATCTGCACCTCCCTCTCAATGTTGCTATGAAACTAAAACTGAACTTTAAAATTGTCTTGAAAATACTAGAATAAAATTTCTGTAGAGTGATTTACAACCTAGGATAGCCTAGAAAAAAAGGGAAGAAATCACTGATTCACCTAACAATAAGGATCAATCTCAAATTCTTTATGTTAAGTGAAATAAGCCAGTCTCAAAGAGTTGCATATCACATAATTCCATCTAATGAAATTCTGGAAAAGTTAAAGCTATAAGGCCAGACAATATATCAGTGGTTGCTCGTGGGGGTGAGGGGGATGGCCCAGGGGAAGGAGGGGTTTGGGGGAAGAGGAAACTGTTGTACATCCTGATTGAGGTGTTGATTACACAACCATATGCATTTGTCAAAACTCTCAGAACTATGAAATAGATAGAATGGATTTTACTGTGTGTAAGTATACCTTAGTAAAAAATGTAAAATTTTTACTGTGTGTAAGTATACCTTAGTAAAAAATGTAAAATGTAATGAACCTGTAGTCCAATACGTGACTTGCGTTGAAAAAGAAAAGATAGAATAAACAAATGGGGTCTCATCAAAATAAAATGCTTTTACACAGCTAAAGAAAACAGCATTAAAATGAAAAGATCACCAACCATATGGGAAAACATATTTGCCAATGAAACCTCTGACAAGGATTGATCTCCAAAATATATAAAGAACTCACACGACTCCATTCCAGGAAGACAAACAACCTAATTAAAAAATGGGCAAAGGACTTGAACAGCCACTTCTCCAGGGAGGACATACAGAGGACTCAGAGACGTATGAAAGGATGCTCAGCATCACTAGCCATCAGAGAGATGCAAATTAAAACCACAGCGAGCCCTGGCTAGTGTGGCTCAGTGGATTGAGCACGGGCTGTATACCAAAGGGTCGCTAGTTCGAATTCCAGTCAGGGCACATGCCTGGGTTGCAGACCAGGTTCCTAGTGAGAGCCACATGAGAGGCAACCACACATTGATGTGTCTCTCCTTCTCTTTTTCCCTCCCTTCCCTTCTGTCTAAAAATAAATAAAATCTTAAAAAAAAAACACACACACACAACCAGATACCACTTCGCACCAGTGAGAGTGGCCATCATAAACAAATCAACAAACAATAAGTGTTGGAGAAGAGGCGGAGAAAAGGGAACCCTACTGCTCTGTTGGTGGTAGTACAGACTGGTGCAGCCACTGTGGAAAACAGTATGGAATTTCCTCAGAAAACTAAAAATGGAACTGCCTTTTGACCCAGCAATTCCACTACTGGTACCCTAAAAACCCTGAAACACCAATCCAAAAGATCCTATGTGCCCCAATGTTCATAGCAGCACAATTAACAATAGCCAAGTATTGGAAGCAACCTAAGTGCCCATTGGTAAATGAG
This sequence comes from Micronycteris hirsuta, assembly GCA_004026765.1. NCBI lineage: Eukaryota > Metazoa > Chordata > Mammalia > Chiroptera > Phyllostomidae > Micronycteris > Micronycteris hirsuta. The sequence goes on along the minus strand of PVJI01001948.1, from coordinate 31,813 downwards.
TAGATCAAAAAACTACAGTACAGCCCTGGATGGTGTAGCTCAGTGGATTGAGCGCAGGCTGGGGACCAAAGGGTCCCGGTTCTATTCCTAGTCAGGGCACATGCCTGGGTTGCAGGCCAGGTCCCCGTGAGGGCCATGTGAGAGGCAACCATACATTGCTGTTTCTCTCCCTCCCTTCACCTCTCTCTAAAAATAAATAAAAATAAAATCTTAAAAAAAAAAACAAAAAAACTATGGTACATTTACACAATGGAATAATATGCAGCAGAAAGAAAGAAGGAAAAGCATGGATGGAACTGGAGAGCATTATGCTAAGTGAAATAAGCCAGGCAGTGAAAGACAAATACCATATGATCTCACCTGTAAGTGAAACCTAATCAACAAAACAAACAAGCAAGCAAAATGTAACCAGAGACACTAAAATTAAGAACAAACTGACAGTAACCAGTGGGAAGGTGGGAGGGGATAATGGGGGGAAAATGAAGCGTTCTCAGGAACATTTATGAAGGACACATGGACAAAACCAAAGGTGGGGAGGGTCAAGGGTGGGAAATGGGGATGGTTTGGGGGGGGAGGGGAGTGGTGGGGGAAAGATGGAGACAACTGTACTTGAACAACAATAAAAAAAGTTTTTAAAAAAATTTTTAAAAAGAAAAGATGGAACTGAAAGTATTTTCTACCCACACACTATTTATTTAAACTAATCAATTTATTCTTAAAAGAAATTACTTGCTAAATAAAATCTAATTCTGTCTCCTGTCTAAAATATTCAGCATTTAAAAATAATAGACTCTGAATTGGTAAGTGTTTAGTGTAACACAAACAGTTATATTACCTACATTTTAATGATCAAAATCTATTATAAAATAGAAAATTATGCCGACGTTTAATGCAGTCTTAGAGTACACTTTAACTTGAATGTTTATCTGCAAGAAATGCTTTCGGCAGTCTCTTTCTGAAAGCTTACGTTGTACAGATACATGAATACACAGTTTTGAATGCTGTCCTTTTTACTTCAAGCTCCAAATTACGACTTATCTACATCTGGGGCCATACATTTGCTTTTATAACCCAAGTGACTTCACAGCCCCAAAGAGAAGAGCTCAGAGGTGGCCCAGTACAATAGGTGGCTATTGCATGGGATTTAGGAGGCCGAGAGTAAGTGTCAATCAAAGGGGTGGGATGAGCACTTATAAAGCCCTTGCAGTATCGAAGGCCATTTACCGCGTTAACATCCACTTCATCAGTGGTTTGATCAGTTTCTCTTTAGGGCCTTCATTTACTGATACGATTCTTGGGCTACATAAAATTCATTTATGTAATGATTATTCCCTGTATTCTGTTGCATAAGCTATGGGGCTAAAAACAAACTCTGGGTGTGGTGGCAAACAGAAAGACAAAGCACCTGTCCTCAGACAGCTCAGCATCTTTGGGAGGAATAGGTCCATAAAGATACAAATAGATATGAAATAGATACATAAAGTCGAAAAAGATGGCCCATTGGAATCAGAGCCATGATGGAATCTGAAGACTACAAGGGAGGAAGTCAGATTCCTCAAAGCAAGGCTCCCAACCAGGGAGGCATGGTTAGTCAGGGGGAAACTGGAGACATGGATATTAACCTGTTTGATGCCTATTTACCATCCGTGAACCAGGGTGATTGGGAAATGCGGGCAATAGGAGAAAAAAATATGAGCAAAGTCCTAAAGGCTTACAAGCCTGTAGCTTTAGATAATCATGTAATTAAGGCTTTACCACATGGGAAAAAATGCTTAGAAAATATAAAGACAATGACAATAAAACTTTGCAAAAATTTAAATCCATTTAATTTATTTGTAAATACGTAATTGAAGTAACCCAATTGATCCTGAGTGGAAACATAGAGAGCAAATCTAATTTAGAAAAATTCTATCTCCAAATAACATAATTAATTTGTCTTTAATTGAAGAAAATATTCTAGCATTAGAGTGACTTATGCTAGACTATGAAATTCTCACAGAACATTTCCAACTAAGAAGCAAAGTGCATTAAGTAGTCGCTAAAGCCTTGTCTACTTCTGAAACTGTGCACTTGGTAGATTCTGGCCAGACTGGTTTGTGATAAATGTCATTTTAAAAATAGATAGTAATCTTGTACTTTTTATGCATTTCCTGCAATAGAACATCTTGCTATTCCTTTGCATAGAAACTTATTGTTCATAGAAAAATCATTCATTCAACAAATTTTTATCTAGTGCCCCAAATGGGCTATGTGTGACCTAGAGTCCTTATTTGTGTTATGCACTTGAGCAATTGCTCTCATTAGTCATATAAAGGTCCGAAGATACACGCAAAATTACTGAACCAGTAGCTTAAAGGCTTAAGTAAGATCTCCCTCAAACCTCAAAACCAAGAATAAAATGAGGGCTAAAACCTAAATGATGTCACCAACCTAATCATATTTTTGATCTGAACCATTTTTTAAGATAGAGTTTCAATAAATATTATTGCTTTAGCATGCCATAAATTCACTTCTCAATAGCTTCAAAAGTTTGATCATAGTTTTATGGTTCTCAGTTTTAGTGAATTTGTTCATACTCAACATCAGTCTTTGCCCTTCCAAAATATTCATAATAAATAATTCAGAGATATCATCCCTTTATATTTTTTCCTGGAAAACATTTTTTTTATTATTTTTCCTCTTCCTTATTTTAGGTCTCCTTCTCCCCCATTATCCAAAGACCATTCTGATGTTTAATTGTGGTGGTTACTTAGCAAAAAGCTGAAGGAACATTTTTGAAAGTTTAAACTCATGACCCAACAGCAACCTGGCTGACATTTAGAAAGAGTTTAAGAATTACCAAGAAGCCAGCACCTTGATTATTTTTTCAACAAACTAAGCAATGGTAGGAAAAAAAAAAAGATTTCTCTTCTTTCTGTGCCTATAATATTCTGCCAGATACTTTTATATATGTTTACTTGGAAACCATTTCTCTGAGTTCACATTTCTCTGAAGTAGAACACCCTTTCCTGTGGATAACACATTCTGCAGGCAGACGGAAGCACTCCTTATAATAAATCCTCCGGGTGGGCTGACTCCAGAATGCTCTTGAAAAGCTGAGCAAAACAATGAAAAACCCAAGTTTGAAATGTGAGGCAATTGTCACTGCCAACACACAACAATAAAGTCACTCGCGCTATTTACCAAATATACCTACCCATGCTAGTAAATTGATCAATTTCTCATTCACTCTCTTTTATTTTTATAAACCAAGAGAGGAACACAAGAAAAAAATCTCACCTTTATGTGTGTAACCCAAGAAAGGAAGACCAAAAAAGAAAGGTGTATTTTCCAAATTACTCAGTTTACTTTGGGCAGTTATTGTTAACTCCCAGAAGTTAAATAATAAGAATTATGGGATTCTGCCAATCTTGGGTAGTGTGAGAGCTTATATGCGATGGACCTTCACCATTAGACACCACAGCATCATGGAAGAAAGCATCACGCTGGAGGAAACTCACTTACTCATCCTTCCAATATGGTGTCTATAGATATTTTGTTCAAGTCCACTCTGTTAAATTTTAATTTTTGGATTGGTACCTAATTTCCTTTAAATGTTAATATTCCCTTCATAAGTCTGTAAGTGTTGACTCATGCTGAATCTACATGCCATAGCCCTTAAGTCCCACTACAACTAAGTTTATGTATATGAAAGATAAATAACTTACCTGAAATTCCTACCTTCAATCCTACATCTAAAATCATCTCTACCAATACCTAGTTGTTGCTCAGAGAACTGGTTACATAGCATGCGACTGCTACAGGGAACACAGCTGTGCTCCATCCGAAGGCCCTTAAATTCTCTGTGCCCCGTCTGTGTGCCCCGTCTGTGCCCCTTGTTGGGCCTCATTTCACGTGGCCTGCACCTGTGACCCTCGGACTACAGAAGCCACTCTGCTGCTCGGAGAAACCCGAATGGCCTGGGAATTTACAACTTTCAGGGATGACCAGCCAGCCCAGTTTGCATGAAGCAGAGGGGTTTCTCAAGAGGTGGGATTTTCAGTGCTAAAAGCAGGACTGCCCCAGACAAACTGAGGTGACTGGTCACCCAGTGCACCCCCATGACCACTAGTGGGCAGTCCTGAGCCAATATCAGGCGAGGGCAGGGGTATGAAAGCCCAGTTCCTTTGCCTCATGTTGGGACAAATACTCAGGTACAATGAAGCTCCAGATCTTTCGGGATCCAGCTGAGGCTGGAATTTCCCTTACTTGGCTTCTTCCCTTTTGCATCTTGTCTCCTGGAAGCACTTCCTTCGTAAATCACTTCCACCCCGTCCTCATCTCAGTGACACACTTCCGGCTGAACCCACTGAGGATACCTGCCTGTCCCCAAGTGCTGGAAAATCACAGGATGGGTCTGTCATCGACATCAACAGAGCAGTCACAAATTTCATTTTAGCCACATTCTTGAGCTTCCTCTCCTGAACTAAAACTTGTAATACAGGTGGGAAAATCCTCTTATCTTGGTGTGTTTCCTTTCCTTGTTTCCATAGCCTTGGGTCAACGTGCAGGAGGTAAAGATGGCAGAAATGGCAGGGGAGGTTGAAGATGGCCGAAAGAAACAGTTAAAAGGAGGCATGCAGGATTTAAATTATAAACCCCAAGTCATTAAGATTTGATTATTTCTTATATAGTGAACTCAAGGGGTGTTTTTCCTGAAATAAAACTAAAATCTCCAATATATTGAAAAAGATAATTTCTCTATTATGGTATTAGTAGAGTTTATAATTATATTTTTATGTATATTTCCAGAAACTTTTTTGAAACTCTACCCCAATAAATTATTAACCTGGCCTGGGACTGTCCTTTTCTTACATATTAAAAACTCTCCTTCACTGACTTGTTCTCTCTTTGAACCACTGAAGTTACTATATGATGAAGAGCAATTTGCAATAATTTACCAAATAATAATAATAATAATAATAATAAGGTAGCTCTGTATCCTGTGTGTTTGATTTAAGGAAAAGGGTTTCCCTTTCAGGACCCCATGAATGTACAAGGTTCAAACAAAGTGCGGGGCGCTAATGAACAGACTCTGTTTTCCTGTGCAGGGCCCCTGAACAGAATGACTTCATTCAGGGCTACCGCTCGCGCATGGAAAGTGTTGGTAAGAAATCCCACAGAGTTCAGACGACCTTTTCCTAACTTTCGTTTTTTTTTCCCCTGTTTGTCTTTCGGGTCTAAGCCAGGGATAACATAAATATTCATCAGCTGATATTTGCAGTAGCTGTGAAGTTATGAATGAGGCCATGCGGCTCCCCTCCTGTCCCATCTACAGAATGGCAGCTTCTCCACTCAGCTCCTGGCCAAACGACACTTTCCGAAATCCCCACAGTGTGCTAGTAGGCTTTTCAAATTCAGTCTTTTTTTCTCCCCTTTAATGCTCAAAGCAGAAATGCTGTCTGCTTCATGTTTACCCTGGGATTACAGAAGAAGAAAAAGAAAAACATTCTTTTGCCAAGCTTTAAACTTTCAGATGCCTTGACATAGCAGGCAAATGTGTTAGTAACTCACCAAATTGGTGACATATATCAATGGTTATGATAATTGCAGGTTTCCTTTTTATATTAAACACCAGACGGATACCTGAGGCATTAATTGTGTGAAGAGCAGGGAAAATAACCCCAGCTTTTATTTGTTTCTGCTTGTGTGTTAGTCACCTGGGCAGGTGTTGGAAAATAATTTTGAGTAAGACAAGTTCAAATAGGTCCTTGACATTGAGGCATAAAAACATGAAAATGGTGCCTGTCCTAGGGCCTGGAATGGAGCTGGTCTTTCTGTCATCCAGATTTCCAACAAATCAGCTCTTTAGGGTAAAACTAAGTACAAGGTAAGCTGTAAATGGAAACAAGAGACTGTGTGGTAGCAAAGAATCAATGGATCAGTCCCCAGTAGTTAATAAACATAAATAAAACATGTTTTTATAGACACAGGATAAATATTGTCAATGGGCAGTATTCTTTTTTTGACTTTGCTCATCAGTGTGTTTTATTCAAAACCCAATACTTGGTCTGTCCTTGTCCCGGTAGAAAGGTTATGAGTTAGCTGGGTAATTCTAGGACATGAGGATTATTTTTAAGAGCTGTTACTGCAGGTGCCATACTTGGAAGAATCTTCTTGGGGATGTTCTGTGTTTCTGAATTTTAAATAAGAATTGCAAATCAATACCTCCTATAAACACTGTTCTGTATTTTTGGGGTTCAGCCATCTTACCCATACCTTTCAGTGGAAATAATGATCTAAACCACCAAACTGTAAAGAAGAGCAGGATCTCAGGTATTCAAATAAGGACCAGATCCAGCCTGGTGAAAAATCATGGCCGGATTCCTGTCTCTGTCTTCATCCTGCAGTCTAGCTTTGCCAGGACTAGAACAGAAGCCAGAGGCAAATGTTCGACTGTATTCTCCCTGGCTCCAGCTGTCTCCAGAATAAGACCTGGTGAACTACTGTTGGAGGGAGTCAAAGGCAATGACCTTCTGCAGGAAAAAACTGGACATTAACAGGAATGATGGATTGTCACAACACACCCTAGAGACACTTGGGCCAGATGAGCTGGAGCAGGCAGGAAAACATTTCCTCTCCCTCTCATCCTTTCTCAGTGCTAAGCATTCTGATTTGAAAGTAGCAGAGGAGAATTACATGTTCACCTTTCTCTATAAGGGGATGGCTGGGGCAGGGGAATCGGTAGAGACAACTATACTTGAACAACAATTTAAAACATGTGGGAAAAAAAAGAAAAAATTCTTTTTTTTCAAAGCACATCAGATCACAACGTCAAAGAGAATTCCAATTAGATACTCATTACTCTCATCTTATCAGGGAAGAAAGTGACTTAATTCAACAGTGGTTTGTTAAATCTTGTGTATAAATGATTGTATGTTTTGATCTTGGGCACCAGCAAGGAAATTTTTTTTTTAATTTGCTTATTTTCTATGTTCTAAAAGTACTATTTACATATTAAAGACCATTTCCTGGGTTTTAGCCTTTCTTTCATACTTCTGGCCACTCTATAATCTCTATTTTCTCCACCAATATCTCATCTTTCCAAATACACAGCTAGAAGTTTCAACAGCACAAGAGAACTTCAGATCAGTTGAAGCATATCACAAGTGTAGTACATATGGTTGCAGCAAAGTGGCCCATGTAATTTATAATTCAAATTGGGAAACTTTGGAAATAAATGGGGCATTTATTTTGGGAGAATGAGCGTTAAACTGAGACTGTTGTGAGCAAACTGGATCTTATGATCACTTTATAAATGGAGTCTTCTAGCTGATTCTCTCTACTTTTATCTTAAGTTAAAGATAAAAGTTCACTTTTGTTCTCTGGGTAATGAATCACTTTCCTCAAGAAATTTTAATGCCACTTTATTTGGCTGCCATACCAAATTATAACCGTTATGCCTTACTCATCCTTCATCATCCTGAGGTTGCTTTGGAGGATGTCACCCACTTTTTGTCTTTCCCTTGATGATTTTAATGATCTCTCCAGCATAGCATGCAAGCAGCTGTGGGCTCTGCCTGTATGTAGGGCCGGTACCATCTTAAGGAAAAGAGAAGAAGATTAGATTGCTTATTTCCCTGTCTGAGAGACAACTTGGTGGATACTGGATATCCAACTGTTGGTTCTCCATACTGAAGTGTGCTCAGCTCCTCATAGCAGGATCAAGATAACTGACTTCCATGGGGTCAGTGCCTGCAGATGTGAGAGAAGAGCACCATAATAGAATGGCAACTTCGACACACTGGTTTTGGCTTGAGGCCTCCATGATGCCAGCTGATTTCCTCTGTGGTGAATCTCCTTTAATGTTTTGTGATCTTAAGGAGCCACCGTACCTCTCTTGCTTCATACAGTTCCTTCAATATTGTTACATGGAAAATAAAACTCTAACATCAAAGTTCATAATTTTTTCAAGTACTAATCACCTGAAGTCTACAGATACTATTTAAACTGAGAAGGAGTAGTCTGACAGGAATTGGTACGAAACAAGATGTTTTCACTTTATTTATCATTAAACTTTAATTTATGTTGTTACTAAACTTTATCAATTGTCTGCAGTTCTGCTGCTATTAATCGAATGATGTTGGGTACATCATAATCCTTCTGTGTCAATTTCCTAAACTAAAGATGGAAAGGCTGGGTTTTTGGCATTTCTCACACTGCTTTCCACCAAATTTTAGTTTTTTTATTATATTAATTGTAGCTATACATGAAGTATTTATGGAAAATACCCAGTTTAGCAAAGGTAATTAGATTTCTTTAATATAAGATGAGATAAACTAATAGTAAGATGTGCCTTAACAAGCCACAAGACTGACCTTGAAATGTACATGATTAATTTATGCACTTCAACAATAAAGCAATCAAGAAGTTAAATTTGGAAGAATGAACACACTAGCTTTGAAATAATATGTTAAACTTAACATCAAACACTCTGTGGTCTTAAACTGACAGTTCGGTTCTGGATCACTGATGTGTGGTCAAGCAAACAAAGTAAGACACTACCCACAGTGGGATCCCAGGCAATTCCCTGGCCAGCGTCGAATTTCCCCGTTGCCAAGTGATGCTGTACCCTTCAGATGTTACAAGACTAAGATCAAAGAACTCCTATGTTTCCTATGTAACTTTTTATATAAATATATAACCAGAAAACATTAATTTGTAAAGAGGCCCACAAATTTAGTGCACGCACACAATATGAAATGCCAAGTTAAATTTGAATAGCACATAAACAGCAAATAATTTTTTAGGTTAACTATGCCCCAAGTATTGCATGGGATATACTTACATTAAAAAAGCATTTATTGCTTTCACAAGGAACACCTATTGTTTTATTCCCAGTAAAAAAAAAAAAAAAAAAAACTCTGGAAAATCCCTTTCTCTTCCCTCTTCTCCCCCAACAACGTCTGGGATTCATAGCAGCCCCACATTCGTATTGTACCTTCATCCCTGGCCACGTTTCATTGGTTAAGGGGTGCAAAAGTCACTCAGTTAGAGTTCTGCTCTCCGATCCTCTTAAAGGGAAGCTGGAACGGGAGCCTGAATTCTTCCGGGTCGCAGAGCCAGGAGAGGTGAACCTAGGGGGCGGCAGGCAGCCACATGACCCACTAAGTGGAGCTTGCTGGTCTGCAGTGAAAAAGCAACAAAGCCAACATTCTGAGAGACCAAAGGGAAAAAACCAAAATGAGTCCTTGCTGCTTCCCCATCCCCAGACCCACGTTTCCCAAGGCTCAGCTGCATTCATGTTCTCCCCGTGGCTTGGTGGTCCGACGCTTCCTAAGACACAGTGATACGCTAAAACCCCTCCTCTGTTCGACCATGGTCAAGTTGTGTTTTGTTGCTATGAGCTGTGAAATCTCAACGGGACATTGTTTAAACAAAAATTTTTTTTTCTCAGAACTAAAGGAATTTTAATTAATCCCCACTTTTTAGGAACTAATTATTGTATAATTGAGATGTGGCACATTCACAATACCCAACTTATGTGGCCACCAGCCAGTTAGTCAGAGGGAGGATCATAGGGCTTGCCCAGTGAGCACGTGGGAGTCACACTTGGCCACATGATCTAACGTATCCAAGAACTCTAAAATGCTATGACTTGGTGACATTTACCAATTTACTAATCTCAGTTTGGCAGTTATTTGTTATAAAAATAATCAAAGAAATTTTTAAGTGATGAAACGTGTTCTTGAGAAAATTATACTATTTAATATCATAATAATATCCCATTTTTCTGTTTTCAAAATCAAACAAAACTTCACAATAGCATTTTATGACCATAAAATACTCATGTATAAAACCTGGAGGACTTCCCATTAAATATTGTGATTTTAAATTTTCTTAATTGAAATAAATAAGGATTTGCTATATTTGATGCCAAACATAGAATGTCAGAGTCGGTTCTAAAAAATACTTTCTAATATCCCTGACAAAAGTTTACTGATTAATTTATCAAACATTTATTGAATAACTACATGTTTTATGTAAGGTTCTGGTAATACAAAATAACACAGATTCTCTGCCTTCATGAACTATATAATCCAGCTACTAGTAGTATTGTCTCATGATTTTTCCTTAGGGGCTTTTGTTTTGTTCTTGGACATTGTACAATATAAGTTTACAAATATATTTACTTAATGCATGTAAGGAAGTAAGGATCATTGCAAGTCAACCCCAAGACCGTGGTACATTCTTTAAGCTTTACTTAATGTCCAGGCACCTTTACCATACTTCTTGCTTTCCCTTAAATGTGGCCAGGACTGGATGCAGTGCTGTGTGTATAGACAGAGCAGAATTTAGGGAGACTCTTTCCGTAGTTTTTAACACAATATTTTTGTTAATATATGAGAAGATTCACAAGTATTACAGTCAGTGATAACAGAACTCTGTCCTCCCTGAGGTAAATATTGAAAGCGCCACAAAGCAGCAAGGAAAACAGTGGGCCCCAACAGGAAGCGAGCCTATCAGCCGCACGGACATCTGGGTGGCAGCTCTCACTCCAGTATTCATTGTGGCAGGACCTTAATGCTCAGAGAAATATCTAGTGGCATCTAAGCATCCTCTAGAAAATTAAAGGTCATGTCCACAAAATTTCACTCCCCTCCTCACTCATTTTACTGAACTGCTTCAATACTGCCAACAAGGTCTGATTATGAGCATTTTTTAACAGGGTCTGCTGTTTCTCAGTTTCATTCTTTACCCTTAGTTCAGTGGAAGGAAAAATATAAATGAATCTAGATTGGGGAAACCGTGCTGGCTCTTATACTAGATTGGACTTCTGAGAATACCCAATTTCTGTTTTGCTTCTGACAGAGAGTCAAAAACTCACAAAGGAAACCAGTACATCAAATACATTGAAATTGATGCAGAGTTGGGTCCTTGCACCATGTGCACCTTATTTTGTTGTTGTTGCAATTCTCTCACCTCTCAATCCCTTCTATCAGGCATGGCAAAAAATACTGGAGGACCACCTGCAGCTTCACCATCAGCAAGGTTTGGGTACGCCACAGGAACGTCAACATTAGTGAACATTATCAGAGGTTAAATAATTGTAATTACTTCATCATGAATCGTTTTTAATTAACTTAAAAAATATACTTAGCTACTTTTTACTTACCTGAAGCCTCGAAGAATTTTGGAATTAGGAGTGTTAATGCAGGGGATATTTAGTAGAGCGGGGCAAGAGTTTCATTCCGAAGTCCTGGGCGTAGGCATCTCAAATGCTGCAGCAGTTTGGACATTAACCTCTCATTCCCTTATAACCACTCCCTTTTGGAAAAGGGACCAACGACTGAAGGGAGTGTCTTGTTTTGCAAAGACCCTTCTTTCTGTGTTTATTTGCTTGGACTTACATCATCTTCTCAATCATTTTCCTGCCCAATGAAGGATGGACAAGAGACGGCAAAAGAGTTGAAAGCCAATCAAATCATTCTGGATAAATTGTTAGCAAACTTCGAATAAGATTAGCCAAGAAATGTTTAGCAAAAAAAGAAAGAAAAAAAGAAAGAAGAAAGAAAGAAAGAAAGAAAGAAAGAAAGAAAGAAAGAAAGAAAGAAAGAGAGAGAGAGAAAGGAAGAGAGGGAAAGAAAGAAAGAGAGAAAGAGAAAGAAAGAAAGAAAGAAAGAAAGAAAGAAAGAAAGAAAGAAAGAAAGAAAGAAAGAAAGAAAGAAAGAAAGAAAGAGAGAGAGAGGGAAAGAAAGAAAGGAAGGTTTGCAAGAAAATCTGTGGATTTCATTTAGGTTGTGTTTACATGACAATAAAGCATCTGGTCAATTTAATGGAAAGTAGACAAATTATTTATTGTTTATGTTGTTGTATAGACAAAACCATCACTTGATCCAATGACTGCATTTTCAAATTTATGGATTCTGGCTTTCATATACACTGTCTTGCCCATAATCATGAATATTTAATAATTGCTCAAGTTAAATATTCTTTCTTTTTTTTTTGGTGGATTAGCAGTTTACTAATGCATGAATTTTCAAATATTTTTGTTGGTATATCAGGTTTTTTGTCATACATATATATGTGTGTGGTTGGGAGTATTGGAAATGGTGAATTTTAACTTTATTGAACAGATTATCGACAAAATTTGTAAAAGAGGTCATGACTGCATTTTTAGTGACTTTAAAAATTCACTACTTAAAACAAAGATGTTCATATCATGACACACATTATATTAAATTACTATTATTTGGAAAGTCTCAAAAAATCAGTAATATTACTCCTTAATATTTAAACTCAATAGCATGGTTATAATATCAACTAATATTTGAACCAAAAATATATTCTTGACTAGGGCAAAGCTATTATGTACTTCATCTGAATGTTTTCAAAAATTCTGAGAGATTTGCTTATTAATATTCAAACCAGATAATATGGTGTCAAGCCTAAAGGAAAATCAGAACCAAAAGTATGTTTTCATTGAGTAATTCAACTTGTTCAATGGTAAAGAGATTTATTCTTCTGGTTCAAGGAAATGCCATAGTTCCTAGAGAAAGCCTTTGGTACCAATTGGCTATTTCGGATACAGGATTTTGTCTACAGGGCACACTTCAATATCTCTAACAAATATTGTTCATGCTTTTCAGGTTTCCAATATGTCAGTCATTACACTATGGGCCATATATTCTTATTACTGTCATTTTATAATAGCTTCCACTGCATCATTTCTTATAGTTTAGAAGGGCAACACTATTTATTAGTACATACATTAGTAATATCATGATTCCACCTAAAGGATAAAAATTAAGTTTCAGGATTATTTTTTCAAGATGAAGTGCCCACTAAGAGTCTGGACTGGGTCATAAACTCAAGATTTGAGGCAAAATTTGGGGGATCTTCCCAATAAACCATAACTGAAAAGAAAAAAATCAAAGCTGCTGCAGGTCAATATAGGAATTTTCTTCCATATAACTTAAAACATCATTATATTTATTACTGCAACTGATGTTTTTACTATACAGGTGAGAGAGACTATAACATTCTATGTTTTATATTGGAAAGCTACATTGAAAAGACTTTATGTGACTTGCCCATTTAGCAAGGTTGGCCTTGAGTCTATTCAATAAAGTTGATTCAGTGCCTAAAGTTGTTCTGAGCATCTAAATCTGTGCTATTCATACAGTATAAATTGGTACATGAGGCTACTTAAATTTAAATTAATTAAAACTAATTTAAATAGCCATATGCAGCTAGTGGCTACTATATTGGACAGCGCAGATATAAAGTATTTTCATCATCACAAAAAAATCATGGGACATCATTGGTCTGGATCATTGGAATCTTTAAATGTTTGTTTCAATAAAAAAATGAACTGAGACCAATAAAAATAGAGGGCAATGTTGTAAATATATAAATGAATAATTGGTATGAGATATACATTGGTTAAGTTGGGTTTTTTCATGTTAAATTAAAAATAAAACAATGTGGTAAGCATAATTTGTTTAAAATTGTGAACCATGTGATAGTTAGCATTACCTGACTGAAAATATTGAAACTCAAAGATAAAGAAATACTTTTCCATGAATTCGAAGATAAAGAAAAAATTTTTCAGACTTTAGGGTGGAGTGGGATTCAGTTAAGAACGGGAGAGGGAAGCAGGCAGGTCTCAGCTTCTCCACTTCCAAGTCAATGCAGGAGGCAATCCCAAATGTCTACAGAAACGGTGACCCAACAATATCACACTCATCTACTCTATCGTTTTAATACAAAAGCATCAGGCAGATTTTAAAACACACACAAACTCAAAGAATACTGCTCTTCTTGAAAGTTTAGTTTACCCATGAAATCCAGGGAGGCAGGAAGAAGGGAGTTAGAGTTCAGCAGGGAATGGAGAAGCTATGGAGATTACAGTAAGTACTGAGCCCTTTTCAATGGAAACTAATAGTAAATAATTTTAGAAATTATTGTTATAGAAGATGTTTTATACTTTGATGATATAAAAATAATAACATATTTACAAAATTGGGACAGAAGGGGAGGAAATAGAAAGGAAAAGTAGGTATCAGAGGTGAATTTCTTTATTTTTTATAACAACGAGTGAATGGATACTATCTAAAATTGACAGAAGCATGTGCCAGAAACAAAAAATTACTCTAACCACTTAAGTTTTTCATAATTTTTTAAATACAGGGCATAAGTGCTTTTAACCCTACTTTCTCTTCTACTAAGTTCAAGTAAAAGTAAACTGTATGTTTTACCTAAATGTAGCCTTTATTGTATAGGTTTATTTCAGTAAAGCCATTTCTACCCCTATATCCAGCTGCTATTTATTATACATATATAGCAGTATCTGAAATGGTATTCAACTAGTACAAATAACAATGATCTCTATGTAGTAAAATCTGTGGTGATTTTTATTTTTACTCTCTGAGTTGCTTGGATTTTTTAACCAGTTTTATTAAAAGTTATTTTTTAAATAAACCATATAAAAACAAAATACATAATGGAGCTTATTATATTATCTCTCCTGGTAATACTTCTTATTAATAATAGTTTAAATGTTGGTTTATAATTCACGATACATTATCAGATATTTCACCATGCTATGTCCTCATTTCACAGCTGAGACTCTGTGGCTCATAAGGGGAAATAATGGTTTACCAGCTTGTCGGTTACCTCTGCAGAAACCTAACCCATTGCTTTCAGGAGGGTTGGTCTTCACATCTACTTAGTGAGGTTAGCAGTGAAGGATATTACCATAAATGACTATCGATAAGAAGATCCCACTGTTAGAAACAGACTAGGAGTTTGACCATAATGGGGGAGAAAAAAAAAACAGCTTTAAGGATAGATGATCTAACCAGAAAATGCAGGCAGGGAACCAAGCCAGAATCTTTTCCCCAATGATGCTGAATCAAAGGAACAAGCAAAATCAAATTTATTGCTCACTTGAATTACCACGCAACTCCTTATTTTCAGAGGATGCTGGAAAATTTTCAGTTGAATCTATGCTCATTATCTAAAATAATATTCAGACAAAATTCAATGGAGAAACTGAAAACTGAATAAAAATAACCATTTCTTATTTCTCCAACCAACTCTGGGCACCCCCATTAGGGAGGAAAGAAGATAACTATTGCTTGAGTCAGATTTGGATAAGGACAGGAAATTGCATCTTTTAAAACAGATAAGCATTTCTACCACATAAATATATAATAATAGCCTCTGTCATTTGGGTTAACATTTACATTACCTAAAATAAACTCCCATCCTGATGTCGTTCTATAATTGGCATGTGACAGAGTACACACTGAAGGAAATGGAAATTCAGAAAGCATCTTCTATCTTTATGTTATAAGAAAACTTCAGACTTTCCTAAACAGACAAACTTTGTTTTTGTTGCTATGCAACTGACATGCAGGGCAGTTGATCAGACAGTAAATAAATTATAAATTTTACAATGAAAAGTCTTTTCTCCTTGTTTGAGAATAAGCCACAAACTTCCTTTCATGTTATACTAACCACCACATCCCTCTAAAGCTGTTTCACAAACACCAATGTTTTGGTAAGATAAACAAATGAATGAATAACACAGCAAGGACAAAGATGCCGTTTGCAAACGGCATGCTATTTAGCAACTTAGCATCAATACCATTCGGTTCATTCCTCCAGGACTGGGAACCTGGGCTCCCCAAACTCGGTGCAGAGAGGAAGTTTATCACACCCACATTCTTCCAGGTAGCAGAATATAAACAAGCTTAAACAAAAGAGATTATGGCAAATTCTGTGGGCAGTCACCTATCACTGCTGCATGTCTCAGGCATGATTCTATGGAAGCACATAAGAATGATTTTAGCCATGAGAGAAACATCTGTGAGAACAAGATGTTGCAGACATGGGGAACTTGTGACTCATGGGCCAGACATGGGCAACAACCATATTTAATGTGGCCTGCTTAGTGTCCAAAATGTGAAATATTCTCCAACATTTAAAATCTTAACAATATAGATATCTACCAGCTTTTCTTGAAAATCACAACATTACTCAACTTGCAGCCCTGGCCAGTGTGGCTCACTTGGTTGGAGTGTCATCTGGTAAATTGAAAGGTCGCAGGTTTGATTCCCAATCAGAGCACATGCCTAGGTTGTGGGTTCTATCCCCGGTCAGGGTGTGTAAGAGAGGCAAATAATGAAATGTTTCTCTCTCGCATCAATGTTTCTCTTCCTAGGTCTCTACCTCCCTTTGCCTCTCCTAAGGTTAATGGGCATGTCCCTGGCTAGGGATGAAAAAAAGAACATAACATGATTTACATTTTCACAAAAATTAGTTGGAATTGGCCTCTAGTAGAAAAACCTCCAATTCAAACATGCTAACAATAAGAGAATAGATAAATAAATTGAGGTATATTCACACAGTAAACTACTACTAATATACTCAACAACACGAATGGACTTCACATGTGTTGTGCAAAAGCAATCCAAACAGAAATATATGCTGTATGGTTCAAAAACAGCCTAAGCTAATCAATGACAATGGAAGTTAGTGTACGTTTTCTTCTGGTACAGGGGTTACTTTGGGGGATGCTGAAAATGTTCTAGACCTTGATCTGGGTGGCAGTGGTTCCGTGGGTTCACATGTAAAACACATCCACCCACACAGTTAGGTTCGAGTGCTCTACACACCTCACTGTAAGCCATTTATGTCTCAGTAAGAAATAAAATTCAGCCCTGGCTGGTGTGGCTCAATGGACTGAGTGCCAGCCTGCGAACCAAAGGGTCACCGGTTCGATTCCCAGTCAGGGCACGTGCCTGGGTTGCTGGCCAGGTCCCCAGTAGGGGACATCTAAGAGGCAACCACACATTGATGTTTCTCTCCCTCTTTCTCCTCCCTTCCCCTCTGTCTAAAAATAAATAAATAAAATCTTTTTTTTTAAAGTACACTTTAAGAAAGAAAATTCAACAAAAAGAATTAAACAACTAAAGAAAAGTTGGCCTTTGTAGGTGGGGCATGTCTCACACACAATAGCCACCTTGTTATGTCATCTGCTTAGCAAATCTGACTTGTTAACATTTTTATCGAATTTATTGGGTGACATTAGTTAATAAAATGATATAGATTTCAGGTGTACAATTCTATAGTACACCATCTGTATTGTATTGTATCGTGTGCTCACCGCCCAAAGTCAAGTCTCCTTCCATCACCGTTTATCCCCCCTTTACCCTCTTCTACCTCCCCATCATTCTTTCCCTCTATCACTTTTCCCCTCTGGTAATCACCATACTGTTGTCTATGTCTACGAGGGATTTTTTGCTTAATCCCCTCAACTCCTCTCTCCACAACTGCCAATCTGTTCTCTGTATCTATGAGTCTATTTCTATTTTGTTTATTAAATTCCACATGTAAGTGAAATCATATGGTATTTATCTTTCTCTGACTGGCTTACTTCACTTAGCATAATACTTCAATTTGCTGTTCCACTTATTTATGCACTCATTGGTTGATTCTTGTATGTGCCCTGACCAGGGATCAAACCTGCAACTTTGGTGTATCCAGACAATGCTCTGACAGAACTGCCAGGCCAGGGATAAATGATTCTTCTTTACCGAAAGAAGAATTAAATATAATTTCAGAACAAAAGATCAATGTGTGTGTCCATCATAGTATTTGGGAAGTCCCTAGCATTTAAAAAAAGAGAGAGGGAGCAAGAGGGAGGAGAGAGATCCTTAATAATTTACCAATAAAATAAAATAGAACAATCCTATTTTAAGATGGTGTTTTTTTCACTCAATACTTCACAGTGGTTGAACAACCAGGGAGATGGTAAAAAATCAATTTCAAAATTACACTGGCTGTCAAGTTCACTTACAATCTATCATATGACTGGTTTGGGAATAAATCTAAAAGTCACATGACCAGGGCATAGTGGACACGCAACCAGTGAAGTTGAACAGGACCCCACACTCAGAAGGGGGCCTCCTGCTTGGGTTTAACCTTCTGTGGTTGTTGGCTTGATCCTTAATCATTCCATTTTTGAGTTCATGTTTTATAGGGAAAGGCCAAAGGGGCTTGGAGCCTAGAATCACACATTGTCTCATCTCCCACTACCTCCCCACCTTCTCTGAAAGAGTTCTTGGCTGCTGGCTCACCCACCTGCTCAGTGACGGGGCCACCCTCCACCCCACAGGTCCTGGACCTGGGCACAGAAGAGCAAGGGGCTGGTCACAGGGTGGTTCCTAGGTCCCTGTGAGGGTCACTCACTTGCCCTGTGAGTGACTTTGAATAGCAAATAAAAGAGAACTGTGAAAGAAAGAAAAAAAAGGTTTTTCCTCCTTTTTGAACAAGAGGCTGGCATTTTCATTGGGTGTGATCTGCACAAATAGTGTAGCTGGCTCTGCACATGGCTGTCAATGGAAAGAAGCAAAAAAAAAAATAAGAAGAAAAACTAGGAGGTATAAGAATTAATAGAGTATGCCTGGGGGAACAGGGAGCTAATTAGCATTCAGAGGTTAAAATAGTTGAATTCCATATTGTTACAAATGGACCAGACACATTCTTTTCCAGCTAATACTTTATTTCTTTCTGGTTAAAAAGCAAAATGTATCCCAAAATATTCAGACATATTCAGACACTAAAGATGTGAATGAAAAACCACATTCAAAGCAGTTGCCTAGTTCAGGGTGTGACACCGTATCTAGAAAACCACAAGTTGCTACCAACTCATCCCAACTCTGTCAAGTGCGACCCACTCAGTGGTACGACTCCAAGTCTCCCATTTTTTGCCAGGCATGTCCATCCTTTTGAACCTGAGCTTACAATTTAAGAACACTGCTTTAAGGAAATCTAAACACAATGCAGGTTAATAAACAGTGAGGTCATTATCTTTTCACCTCAGCATTAGCTACCTCCACTTTGACCAAAGGATGGCTTTTGTTTTTCAGCACGTCGGCCTGCCAAAAGATGACGTTGTCTAAACACATTTTCAATGTTTTCTTTTTAACTGTTAATATATTTCCAGGATGCAAGTCCATTTCTTTCTAAAAAGTTCCTAGGACACCCATTGAAAAGTCAAAAGCAATGAACTAAAAGGGACTGCTATTTTGTGGGGGAAGAACGACACCCTTTGTATCGAAGTGGGGAACTCAGACTGTGGTCGCCCTCTGCACAGTGTCTCTTTGTCAAGTAATGCGTGCTGAAAAAAAATAATACAGATGGGAAAATATTGTGCACTGTCAGATCTTGGAAAGGGCCAAAGGATTTTTCCTCACCAATGTCTTGTCGATGACTTTCACATTCTGGCACCCTGAAAAAATAATGCATACATTTAATATGAAATGAATGCAATAATAATCAGGCAGGTAATCGTTTTCCCAAGGAATGTAAAACTTGACAAATGTAAGGTTTATGATTCACGGTAGCCCTGCCAAATCTTATGTGGCATGAGACCATTTTTATTACCTAAACAGTCCTTAACACAAAATGACTGGCACATATTTTTATTAACACAAAGAGTGTATTCTTTCTGCCACATTTAATAGAGAGTCAGTGGCTGAAAGCTCTCTTTTAGGATATGTCTGTAGCAAATTAAAAATGCATAGTGAGGATTCACAGAACAGCATTCTTCTCACGCAGGCTGTGTCCACACCGGCTCAGCGCAGTAGTGAGCTGACCATTTACCCTGGGGATTCTATTCTATGGGAACATTCTGGGTGATACGGATCACAGAAAAGGAAACCCTCATTACCTTCAAAAGTGGGGGAGTTGATAATTAACTCAATGTTATTCTTTGCATCTAGTGGTCCATCTGAGTAAAATTCAAAAGAGCTACTAGTAATAACGGTGCTTATTTTTTGTTCATTCTTTCTGCAAACACTGTTTCTGTAGCAGGCACGCTCGAGACACTAGGAACACTGCAGTGAAGACAACAGACCAAGATCCCCACCTTGAGCTTCTTATATTCTAGAGAAGAAAAAGCTAATACATGATGTGTATAATTTAGAAAGTAAAGCTTATGACAGATAATCTATAGAAGGTGAGAGGTGCTACGGTAAAATGATGAAATAATAATAGGGAAAGGAAGCTGGAAGTTGAGTGGGTGGATGGAGAGCAAATTGCCATTTTAAACAGGGTGGTCAGGATGGAACCCTTTGAGGAAGTGCAATGTAGGTGTGATTTGAAGGAGGTCAGGGAATTAACCATGTAGATATTTGGGGGAAGAGCCCTCTGGCTAAAACATGCCTGGCATAGTCAAGGAACAGCAGGGAGATACGTGGAGCCTGGGTGGAATAAGCACCAGTGATGGTAGCAGTTGAGGTCACAGGGGTGACAGAGGTCAAACCCCATCAGGGGTTTGTATACTATTGTGAGCACTTTGGCATCTACTCTGAGTAAGCCCAGAGCCATGTGGGATTCTGATCAAAGGAAGAGTGACATGATCTGAAATAGTGTGTAAGGGATCACGCTGAATGGGCTGGGAGGAGGAGGTAGGTAAGGATAGACAGTAATACCCGAGGGAAGAGAGATGATGGGAAGGATTTACAGAGAGACTATCACGATATTCAAGGTGAAGAGAGATGAGCATGGCTCTGGCCAGACTGATGGCAGTGGAGGTGGTAGGTAAGGTCAGATTCTGATTCCTTTTTGCAGATAGAGCCTCTGTGGATGTAAGGGTGATAGGAAAAAGAGAAGTCAAGAATGACTCAGGATTTTTGATCTGAGCACCTGAAACAACAGGGTGAACATGAACTGAGACTGGAGAGTCTGCAGATAAAACAGGTTTAATAGGAAAAGTTAGTGGCTTAATTTTGAACAGGTAGAGTCTGAGATGCCACTTAGACACCCAAGTAGAGGTATTGACTAACCAGTTACATTTATGGCTCATGTGTTATGAGAGAGAAAGAGTATGATGTAGCATTCACCCTTAAGGTACCCATCCAAATGATTTCATCTTCTTCCCCCCTCAAATTTACTTCTCCCCACCAAGTAGCATGGCTTAACGACCACTGGAAGAAAAGAAAGTCATAAATTACAGTGACAAGTCTTACCACTCAGAGCCATGGCCAGCCGGAATTCTTCCTTTAGTATCTCCAGAACATCTTGAACACCTTTCTCTCCCTAAGCAAGTGAAAGATACAGATCTTTTAGGTAAGTCATTCTGGTTTGTTTCATGTATTCATTTCACTGTTGAGTTATCCCCCTTTACACATGTATTTACTTATTTGTCTTTCAATTACCTGGGAAGCCAAGCCCCAGATTACCGGTCTCCCCACAAACACAGCCTTGGCTCCCAGGGCCAGAGCTTTCAGCACATCGGTGCCTTTCCGGACACCCCCATCCAGGAAGACTTCCACCTTCCCTTCCACGGCCTCCACAATTTCTGGCAGAACATCAATCTGCAGAAAGAGGAGGTCAACAATGTGATGACATGCTGCATATTAAATTGTTACCCAACTCAACCTCTACAGCCCGCTGACCAACTGACCATGGCTCAGAGTAAAAGAAGCTAGGTAGATTTTTAATCAACAGTAAATTCCTCCTGAAATTAAAAAAAAAAAGTGCACATGCGAGGAAAAACAACTAAACTTGAAATTAAGTGGCTTATTTTTCTTTCAGGGTTCATAATATTTTCTTCTGTTCCTGATATTCAGATACAAAGATCATGATTTTAAAAAATATATACACAACTTTGAAACACTTAATGACCTTCTATAGCTATTCTTTATAAAATATATAAAGGTAAATAAAGTATCTGGCTCGTATAAATTATTCTGAACATCATTTACTCATGGACAGTCAATTGCTAACATTCGCGCTCAGATGGTAGTAGAAGCAGTGGTGTATAAAAATACAAACATGGCTAGGTGAAAAACTTAGTCTCTGATATACTGTCCAACATACTTTTTCTCCAGCCATACATTAGAGAACTCTCCATGAAAATACTTCTCTCGTTTTAAAGGAGTATGACCGCATGCACTTGAAAGGCCCTCATCTTCTTTGGCAATGGATGATGGGCTTTTATCATCACTTGAAAACAGAAGATCCTCACAGTGGTTGATCTGAGAAATTGCATCATTGTTCACACACCACTCCGAACCCACTTATTTTTCAAGGCAATTTTGTAGTTTCCTGCTTTAAAAAAAGTGCACTTGCCCAGTCCTTGGCATTGGCCTTGGCCCTGCTAGCTCCTTTGGTCAATAACATGAGCAGAGGTGGCAGAGTGTCATGGGTCTTGACTTTCCCTTGCACCTGTGCTGTATGCCATGAGAGGAGCATCCCTGGGCAATGCTTCCCCTTTAGCTGGGCCCCAGGATAAATATCCAGGGCATACAGAATAAATGAATTTATTTATTCATAAATAAGCAGAGCCAGCGTCGCCAAGCCCAGCTGGACTTGAAACTGGGAGCCCAGCCACCTAACCAGAACCAAGTCCGTATCAGCAGACCTCCAGTTCACACAGAGTTTCATGGAAATAAATTACTGTTGATTTAAATCACTGAGTTTGGAATCTTGTTTTATACCATCATGTGGCAATAGTGAATATAGTTGGCTAATAGCCAATAGAGTTAATAGCTAATAGCTGACACAATCGGCTACTTTGATGTAAATCTTTGCACTTGAGAATGAAAGCCATTCCAAGATGATCTGTAAGTCAAAATCTGTAGAAATGAGGCACATTCATAACAACATATTTAAGTCTAAAATGAAATCCAATTCCCATTCAAAACACACACTGAAAAAGCTACCACACATTCAAATGTAATTTTTCTCAAAATAATTGTGCTGAAATCACTCAAAGGCTTTCCCACTTCGCCCCTAAAATTTTAGAGGCTAAACTTTAAAAGAGTTTTATGTAAAAGGCTGAAGACCAACCCCGGCAACAGATCTGGAGGAAGTGAAGGCAACACTTGGCATGCGGCCCCTGGATGTTTGGCAAGTAATGTGATTTTCCCCTTCCCTTTTGGCTGTTCTGACTTGCCAAACATGCTCTGGATCCATTTACATGTGCCCCTTTCCCTATACATAGTCCTCCTCTTACAGTCGGGCAAGTTACATCAACACTTAAATGCTACAATTTCCAAGGGATGATGCAAGCTATAATTAAGCATATTTTCCCATTTGAAACCAGAACCAAAGAAAAATATTAGCTAGTTTGGGTTCGATACACATTTTCAATGTCATGCAAATCATGTCTCTTTAGGTTATTTCCATGCCCAGCCTGGCCTAAAAGGAAACTGTTAAGGACACTTAAAATGTAAATCCTGTGTTATAAAGCAGAGCCCAGATTGGTGTCTCGTGTGTCTGTGGATAAGGATGGTCTGTTGCTATTTGTTGCTGAGGATTTCTATCCTTCCCCTCTCCCCCACCTTTTTTCCCCTTTATTGCAGTTTTGCTGGGCATGTATTTCAGAGAATAATTCTGATCAGAGGAGATTAAATAAGTAAATGCCAAATCCATTATTTTATGTTGCCTTCTTTTCAGCTTGCTACCTACCTGTGAAACCATTCATTTCAGCTTTCCTTTCTTTACTGCTTCTTTAGACAACTAGATGTGGGCTTGATTCCAATGGGGTTAATATACAGAAACATATGGTAAGATCCCAATATACTGTTGCTCATTCATCCATCCACTCATCAAGGACCTGGTATACTCAAGTCACTATGCCAGGTGGTTTAAAACATCAGAGATGCAAGAAGAATCGCTCATGGATCCAACTCACGGAGACTCCTCTTCTACGTTCCTGCTCAAGTCTCACTCTTCCAGGAGCTCCCTGTCCTCCCAGACTTCCACTCACAGGGAGCTCTCCCCTTTCTACTTTCCTAGAGCATCCATTATTATAGTCCTAATTTCTGACATTTTCTACCTGGAACCTTTTTTAAAGGTTTTAAACCAAAGCAGTTGAACATACATAAAAGCAGATAATATCAGAGGTGCTTTAGTTGAAAGCAAAGTAGACAGAGCCCAGGCCACTGCCCATAAATCCTTCCCTGATTCTCTGTCTTGCCCCTCACCCTTCACCAGGCATCCCTGGGGAGTTTCTACTAAGCCCACTTAGAAAATCTCTGGCGCATGTTGGCAAGCCCTGATTCTTTGCAATTGCAAAAATGGCCACAATGATTTCCCTCCCTGTCTTCCTTTCCTTGTAATGTGACATTTCAGCTCCCCCCATCATAGGGAGAAATGTGACCAGAAGAGTCTATTTCCTCACCCCTTGACCAACAAAATGTGAGAAAAACTACAATGTGTCTGTGCTAAGCTTAGATCTTAAGAGGCCTTGCATGCTTGCACCTAACTCTCTAGGAAATCAGCCACCTCATGGGAACCAGCCCAGCTAATGTGCTAGGTGTGCAACAATGCAGAGCTTTCAGTCATCTTGCTGAGGTCATCCTACACCACCTGTCCAAGCAGACCCAGCAGTGGACCACAGATGCCTATGAGCAAGCCCAGACAAGACCAGAAGAGCTTCCCAGTCGAACTCAAGCCAAATTGCCAACTCACAAAATTGCAGCATACATAAATGGCAGTTGAATTCGGGCCAGTAAGTTTCAAAGCAATTTCTTACACAGCAAAAGCTAACTGATACATCGAGTATTTCTCAAAGACAGAATTGCATGGATCTCTTTTAAAAGCAAAAATAAAATCTCTTAGATCTCATAGAAGATGCACTAGGACTCAATTTTGGAAACACTTGCCCTAGCAACCCAAATACTAATTTTATGAAAATGTTCTGCAGTTAAGAATTTTCACCGGAAAAATTGAAATATTTTTCATCTAAAATAGGTCCAGTTAGCAACAAAACAAAAATGAAAAAAAAAATAATTCTGCTACGGCTCAAAGGTTTCAGAGAATCTGTGTTAGATCTCAGTTTGAGAGATTCAGAACTATGGATTTTAGAAATAGATTTGATTCTCTCATATTGTTTGCTAAATACTTGAAGATCGATCTTGGTCACATTATTTCCTTGATGGTAAGGGCCCTCACAAAAATGTAATTTTTAACTGCTTTTGGGTAGAGTAGTGGTTTGGTAGTCATCCTCAATAGCATGGTAGCAAGACAAACTGAAGTAAGATTCCTAGTGGTAAGTATTTCCCCATCTAAGGGAACTCCGTGATTTACAGAAATGGACAGTTCATAGAGTCCAGCTGCATTGTTTTTACAATCAACACAACACTACAAAGAAGCTCAAACTGAAAAGCTTAAGCACCTTGCTCACCCAGGTCTCACCCCTTAGAAGAAACAAGACAAGGACTTGAACCCAAGACTACGGACTCCTATGTCAGTGCTCCTTTCATGACATCACTCTGCCTCTTTGGCTCTGACTTATGATGTCACAGAATATGCAGAAAAGAAAGTCTTTTTGTGTATCTACTGCAAAGGTTTACACCACAGCCTCCTTCAAGCCTTTTGCCACTTACGTCAAAACCCTCAGAGTGGGGGAAAAACATCATCACGTAAACCGAATTCTTTTTCATATTTCTCTCAGCATCACAGGCCTTAAATTCACTCTAAAATATGAGGTAAAACTCAAGCAAGCATCCCCTGTCCTGCACACAGCATGCGAAGGGGTGGGTCATTGTTTTTCTTAAAAGTCTCTGAGACCACAGCTCAAAAAGCCCTTTTAGATAAGTTTCCATATCCCCTCAGCCAGAGCGCAATAAACCACACCATTTAGATATTTTTCCCCTTAAAATCTAGTTAGATTTGATTTCAGTAGATTTAGATTTTATTTTTAGAAAACAAACTTAATTTGGCCCGCACACTAAGTCTGTGTCTTCATACATAAGAGAGGCATAAATCTGCAAAAACGCCAGGAGCTGTGACCAGCTTTTTCTCCCCGCACAGAGGACGTTCTTCACTCTCCACCTCTATTTACCCACAGGCAACATTTAATATCACCTAAAAGTATGGTCTCTATAAGGAAGGCTGAATTGGAAAGGGTGGAAAGCTTCCAGTTTTACGATTTAAATTGACAGTGTAAGCCTGGCCGGCAGCTCAGTTGGTTGGAGTGTCGTCATAATAAGCCAAGTCTGTGGGTTTGATCTCTGGTCGGGGCATATACAAGAATCAGTCAAGGAATGCATGAATAAGTGAAACAACAAAAAGCAATGTCTGTCTGTCTGGCTGGCTGGCTCTCTGCCTAACTCTTTCTCTCTAAAACCAATACATAAAAAATTAAATATCCTCTAAAAAATAAAATAAGTAAGTTGAAAGTGCAGTCCTACAGTGTGCAAAGATTTGGTTCACTCCTGCCATCGGTGCTTTGGGAATAACTATGAGTACAGATATGTGTGCCCGGTATCCCCCCGTAGCCATTGAGCCTGCTCCAAGACCTGTACAACTATCCATGGATTTAGCTAAATCAACCCGCTAGCTCAATAAAACAATAATCCCACTGCTACTTGACTAAATTATGTTCTACTCTACTTCCAGTTGTTTGAGTAAATTCGACTGGTCATCCCAATTAAAGGCATTTATTATAATAACGATGACTGAGTGGTTCTCATACATGTGACGGTCCAATTCAGAGGTGATAGTCTGGAAAGTCCATCCACATTGTTTGGTAAATATTTGTTTTTAGTTTTGTTACATCATGCTAACTTACTTTGCCTATAATAATCAGATTATAGGATGTTCAAGTTTAAAGGCACTAAAGAAATAATCTAATGATGTTTGAACTTTAAAAGACAAGAAAACTAAGGTTTGGAGTGGAAATTTACTCGCTCTGCCCTGTCACAGTTCAAGCCCTTCTCGCTTTCCTTGGCTGTCATAATTATCCAGGCAAGCTAATTGATCTTCCTGCCTCCTGTCATGACAAAGTCCAATTTATAAGACTCACTGTTGCTAAATCCAGGTGTTTCTATTACATATCCAGTGATTCATCATATTCAAGAACCTCCTCCCTTACCTGTGGAAAGCATACTGTATTTCCCAGGATTCTCCCACCCGGACCAGACACTGTAAACCAAATGAATTACTTGGAATTATTCCCCAAACACATTCTATTTTTTCCCATCCCACATTTAGGCTTACATCTGTAAAAACAGGAGTCCACATGGGGATGGAGCAGAGGTGAAAGGTAATGGCAAAACCAGCACTTCACCCAAAAGGATCTTGGCAAAGTCCCCACAAATGGATAGCATGGGAGAGAACTACTTTCTACTATCCCACCCCGCCTGCAGCTCCTGCCCCCATCCTGGATCATGGAGCCTGAAAACCACTCCTGGAGATGCGTCTGTCTCCAGGACTTTGATCTATTTCTGGGCCCCTAGTCCTTGACCTTAAAATATGCCCCAGTGCTTCTGTTGGTCTTGGGATTAACTGCTCTCCTTTATAGTTTTTAACTCAGTACCACACCTTCCAGCCAGTTTAGTTTACTTTTATATCTAGATTTTTGACTCTGATTTGCCTAGCACGGTGTGTATAGTATAAAAACCGTAGATGAACTTTGGAATCTCCTGGGTAGCTTTTCAAATTGCTGGTGCCTCTCCTCCCAACCGCCAGAGATTCTGATGAATTGATCTTGGTTGCAGCCTACCTACCTCCCCTCACCTGAGTCGTACAATTTCCATCTCTTTCCCAGTCATCCACCATCCCTCTACAGGTTGTCAGCTCCCATACCCACAGGCAAGTGCAGTCTTTCCCTCCTCCTGACTTCTTGCCGTGGTTGTACCAATGATCTCGAACTCCACCAAAGCCTTTTGCAATTACTGCAACTGTCTGTTAGCTCCTCATCTTTGGACTGTTATGGACAATTATTTCTTTCATACTTCCATTTACTTTATACTTATCAGTGTACCCGTGAATACAAGAATAATCCCTGCCCACAGATGACTTATTATTTAACTTCTTAAGTTTGCAAACAAATGTATTGGACTAATTAATGATCTAACTTAGGTGGTTACGTGCCACTAAACTTAAAATCTGAGATCTCATGTATTCACATACTCATATACTTTACCTTAAGCATTCACACAAAACCATATGCAGAGAAGGCGCAGACACAGAGATAAAACTGTGATGGAAATGGGAAATCCAAAAAGAAATTTAGCATTTGATGCAACTCACAGTGGCTGGCACCCCATCAAGTTGCCGAGCTCCATGATTCGACACCAAGATCCCATCCAAACCGTGTTTAACTGCCTCCCTGGCATCATCTCCTAGAAAGAGCAAGACAACTATTATAAGAAAAGACTAGTTAACATCAGGCTTGGGTTTAGAGGTTGAAGAGTCCCAGTGAAAGGGAACCTGACCTCAAACATATACCTTGCTAGGAACCCTCAGTGTAGAAATACGTACATCCAAGGGTTAGATCTGGAATAGCAGATCTATCTTGGTCAAAAAAAAATTAGCAGTTAAAACAGTTAAATTATAAAATAAAGTTATTAATGGATAGTAAATTGACATGCCCTTAAATTTGTTTATCTTCTTCATAAGGAAAAACTCCTGCTAAGTATGTTTTATTATTAAAAAGATCGTAGCAGCCCGGCTGGTGTAGCTCAGTGGATTGAGCGTGGGCTGGGAACAAAAAGATCCCGGTTCAATTCCCAGTCGGGGCACATGCCTGGGTTGCAGGCCAGGTCCCCAGTGAGGGCCATGTGAGAGGCAACCATACATTGCTCTTTCTCCTTCCCTTCTCCTCTCTCTAAAAATAAAAATTAAAAAAAATCTTAAAAAAAAAATAATAATAAAAAGATCATAGCAGTTAGCAGAATTAATCTATAATTTTGAAAGCATAAAAGAACATATAAGTGTCAAGCACTTTAACAGGTAATGAACAAATCTAATTCAAAAACATTATTTAATACACAGCCCTGGCTGGTGTAGCTCAGTGGATTGAGCGCAGGCTAGGAACCAGACGGTCCCAGTTCGATTCCCAGTCAGGGCACATGCCTGGGTTGCGGGCCAGGTCCCCTGTGAGGGCCATGTGAGAGGCAACCATACATTGCTGTTTCTCTCCCTCTCTGTCTCCCTCCCTTCTCCTTTCTCTAAAAATAAATAAATAAAATCTTTTAAAAAAAAACATTATTTAATACAAAATTATAACTTCAATAATTATTTGAATTTATATTGTTCTATAATTAAATGTATTTTGCTCATTGAAGTATACCAAAATCTAATATTAAAATTACATCTTAAATCTCTAATCAAGCTTCATAATATATTGAATTCTAAAAATAAATTAACATTATCTTAAGTCCATTTCCTACATGTATTTTAATATTTTACATTTTAAAGTATTATTCTCAGCGTGTTCCCAATAGCAAACCATTTGCTAACATAGTAATGAAAGTAATTCTACTTCTCAAGTTTAACAAAAATAGTTGGTCCAAGATTGTAATGAAAATCATATATTGGAAACTTAAGCAGATGCATACAGAATATTCTACAAATTTATTAATTTAACAATGGAGATCAAGGGGAGACCTGATTAAGAGTAATTTTAAGATTCATAGAGAGCCTGTACTTCTTCATATTTTATGCTAAAATACCATTTCCCAGCTGTGTTTCACAGAATACTAGTTTTTAAGTAGTCACACATTTTAAAATGATGCTAGTATTATTTTTCTTCTAAAATTATAGATATGTGAAAATGTTAAATCCGTGTTTTATGGGCTGAATGTTTGGGTCCCCCTGAAAGCCTTATGCTGAAGCCCTAACTTGCAATGTGGTCGTCTTTGGAAAATGTTTAGGGTTAGGCGACATCATAAAGGTGGAACTCTCGTCATTTTACTTGTACCCTTATA
Source organism: Micronycteris hirsuta (assembly GCA_004026765.1). Taxonomy (NCBI): domain Eukaryota; kingdom Metazoa; phylum Chordata; class Mammalia; order Chiroptera; family Phyllostomidae; genus Micronycteris; species Micronycteris hirsuta. The sequence goes on along the minus strand of PVJI01001948.1, from coordinate 2,093 downwards.
AAAAGACACCAGAGAGCTTGCTCCCTGCCACACCCTCTACGTCCCCACAAAGAAGAGATCAAGTGAGCACACAGCGAAAGGGCGGCCTCTGCAACCCAAGGAAAGAGCCTGCACCAGGAAACTAGCCTCGTGGAAGCCTGACCTCAGACTTCCAGCCTCCTAAATTATAAGAAAATGAATTTCTGTTGTTTCAGCCACAAAAGCTATAGTACTTTGCTATGGCAGCCAAGCTGACCAAGATATCATGCCATCATGCTACGGCACTGTTGTCAGAATCCATCCTTAAGTAATGCTTTGACAACTCCTACAATGCAATGAAATAGTGTGAAAGGTGCTCTGATACATGAACATCAGTGTTTACCAACTACTTCACGTGTGTCTATCTGCCTGTAAGCCTGCACTATTATGCGTTTTGTCATGTACTCAATAAATGACTGATATCCTATAGCTATTCCATGTTAAATATAAACGCCAATGTTTCTACGGCACTGTTCTGGCTGGCTGTCCCCATCCAGGCGCACGTTACATCTTGTGAGATCTCACTGGCAGCTGTCAAGTCGCTGATAGGGAGGAGACACTAGCCTCAAGATGGGAAGATGACTTTTGTCCCAGACTCAATGAGTGATTCGTATTTTACATTTTAATGTTGTTTTATATTTGGACCATATGTGTTTCATTATAGATCTTTGTTTCCCTAGATTTCTAATTGCTTTTCTTTTCTTTTTTCTCCATTTATCATGAGATTTTGGAGTTCCCTCAAGTTCTTGGAACCTTCCAATTATTCTATCTAACCTATTTAAATCCCTTCATTTCCCTCTGAAGACACACCCTGGGCCCTCGACCTTCCTGCTCTGTCTGCCCTGGTTGCTCAGCCTGTGGCCACCAGTCATCCTAAAGGATTGCTCCAGCTCTCTCAGGATTGAATCTCTGGTTGTCAAGTTTGGGAATTCATTTGGCTTATGTTCTCATTTATAATGCATTCCTTTGTAACTTCCTAAAAAAGAAGCCTAAACTTACAGGTCACTTAAATAACTTCTCTAGCATTTGAATAATTGAATTAGACACAATATCCTACATTGAAAAATCCTTTTCCCTTAGATCTCGAAGACGTTGCTCCTTTGTCTTCTAATGTCCATTGCTGTTGACAAGAAGATTAAAGGCAGTTTGACTCCTATTCCTTTGTGAGTAACCTGTTTTATGTTTGTTCTCTCTTTACACGTGTTTTTGCTCCTGAAATTTCATAAGAGATGTAATGAGATGTGTTTCTTTTCAGTGTAATGATGGACGTTAGACAATGCCAGCGCTTGGGCACCGTCAATCTTCAGCCCTCCCCTCCCTGTCTCTCTTCCCTTTTCATCTGGAGACCGTGTCAGTTAAACATTGGACATTGTGAAGGGATTTCAAGCCTCTCTTTCATTTAATCATGCTTTCCTTCCACTTGTCTTGTTGTTTGGCATGTCAGGAAATGTCCTTGAGTCTACTGTTTAATCAGTAAGTTCATTCTTAATTCCAGAAATCATCTTTTTAAAATATTTGGTAACTTCTTTTTATATTCTGATTTTATTTCCATGGCATACTGGTACTTTTCTTATTTAGGTATATTTTCAACTTCTCTTAGTCTATCATTTGGAATTTTTTAATTTATTAAAAAATTAATTGTCTTATTTTATCTCTTTCTTCTAGGATCAGCTTTTCTGTAGATTCTTCTTGGTCTTTTATGTTTTAATGTTTCAGGTATGCCTTGTGATGCTAATTTTTCTATTTATATTTAAGGGAGAAAGACCGGGGACTGCTACATGCTTCCTGGGCTATTATATAAACTGTTTTAATTCCTACCAAGATTTAATTCTTAGCCTGGAGTAGAAATTCTTTCTTGGAGCATCATGTGGGACAAGTCAAGGAATGCTAGGTTTGGGGCTGTGGGACTGCGAATTCCTCAAGTGTCAGAATGAGGATAGCATCATGTCATATTGTTAGTGTTACCTACCCATAGGTTATCCCAGCCATCCATTCATTTCCTTAGAAAGGACCAAGCTACTATATGCTAAGCTGCCCACAAACGGTAGGGGACGGGGGCAGGATTGCTGGCTGGT